>APFE031367249.1:229265-338863 GCA_000404065.3 Pinus taeda
ATGACTTAGATCAGAAATCAGTTGTTAAAGACAACATGGAAATGAAGATGGATATTTTCCTCATCCCTCAAGATGACTCTGCTCAAAGACACTTATGTGAAATTCAGCATGCAGACAAAGGTTTGTTCCCATAATGGAATTCATGGTTTGTATAGTTCTCATACGGAAGGATCAAGACTAAATGAAATGTTTGAGAAGGATGGAAGATACAGGACAACATGAGGATAAGGCAAGCATTTAAGGCACTTAAAGGCAAATTCAGCAGAAGGACCGTGACAGCTCACCAAGAGGACACACAGCCGCACAAAAGGCCACTCAGCAGTTAATTCAAAGCATTCAGCCGACTTCAACCAACTCCATAAAGCTCTAGATGTCAAAATTGCTCTGACAGCAGTTAATAGCTTTTATAGCTCATTTAAGATTGTAATAACTTCTCATCTACTTTCTCTGTCCTAATGTAAGAGATATTTTTCCGCTCAGATGACTCATGCCTGAGATATTTTGTAACAAACTTCTATATATTCCCCCTCATTTTGTTTAAGAGGGGTTGGACTCCGGATGTAAGAACTTCTTCTGAGATATTCTCTGTAACTCTGATATTGTAAACTTTTCAGACAGTTTAATACTAAGGCAGTGGGATTTCTTCAATGATGTGTTGTCTCTTGGTCTCTTGATGGTGTGTGGCTCAAAGTTGCAGGATTCTTGTTCATTACATGGCTCAATAAGTTTTCTCTTGGCTCCTTATTTTACATATGTTTCCTGTTATTCCATATGTTTCTCATGTTTTCTATACGTTTGAACTCTAGATAGTAAGGAAAAAGAATAGTCTCAGGATTTAGTCATTGACTACCCTAAGCTCAATCAAATCTATCTGATATGTTTTCTTCTGATAGGGAATTTAAAGCGTAATTCTTAACTGCTACCTTTAAAAAACCATATCATCATTGCGTACTGTTGTTTTAGGAATTCAAGTGATTGCTCCTAGATAACAAGCCTTTTTCACAGATATACAGCTTAAGTAACGAAATCTTAATTGCTCATTGCTAGTTGTATTCACCTCATTCTCAATATTCACAATTTGTTTCATGAAATGCACACAGGCCCTGTAGCTTTTCCTCCTCACCGAAATCAAGATTTCAAGAGAAAACAGTCCTAGACCCCATTGCCCAATGGATTAATCTTCCCTGCTGATATATTTTAAAGGAAACAGAAGCATCCTCCCAACCAAATACACAAAAACAACCAAAAACTCATCTCATAACTAGCCTAAAACCCTCACTGAAAGCAGTGACAAACCTGATAGAGAGAGCCCTCTCTGACTGCAGTTGGGCTAGAAGCTGCAGCCCAAAGATTGGTTAGTGGTTACCCCGGCCGTATTCTCTTGGGAGTCAAAGAGAACAACCTGGGTGTTAACAGATACTAAAGAGGAAATTTTTAGGATGACCATAGGCAATGAAGAATCCCTAGAGGATTACAAAGAAATATTCCAGCTTAGTTATAAAAGGGCTAGGTGCGCACTTGACCTTGAGTCACTAAAGCATGTCCTGCTTAGGGGAGAAAGAGAAGATCTTGTGGATACCCTACACTTGTTAGCAGGAGGAGATATCTACCAATTACCCTATAAGGATATCAAGACTGTCTTTAGAAATCATTCTAGGTCATCTAGGAAAAAGTGTAGGCGTAGTCAACCTATGGTCAATACGTCCTCTCCCAACTCATCCATCAACGACGAAATTGGAAACATGCTGGAATATTTCAAAAGTGAGATGTTTCAAACCCTTGCCTTAAAAATGGATACTATGAATATTAAGAGAAAGCATGAGTAAGCAGAGAGAACCTTGGCAAAATTTTGTCTTAGATGCACTAGGAGGCATCCTAGGAATGAATTTCCATTGAATTCTATTGAATTTTTCTTATTATGTGAAGAAAACCACTCGACAAACAATTTCCCTTCATTGCCTAGACTCCAAGATATATATCAAGGAGCTGAAAGGGTCACTGAGAAGCTTTGCTACATAAACCAAAGGAGACCTCATGCGCCTAGACCATACCAGTAGGGCATGTAAGGGTCATCCCACACATATTATAACCCCAACCAAACCACAACCACACCTTCTTGGGGACCCCTTGCTCATCCTTCTTGGTCTACACCCCCTTCAATAATGGACATATGTCTAAGTAGTTGCTCATATACCCTCCTACTCAACCATATCTAGATCATGATTTACCTTTACGGTTGGAGTAGGAGGAAGAAGATGAAGTTTACTTCGCCCAACTTTATACTTTAGAAACAACCATGGGAGGAGGACAACAGGATGAAGATGATTTGATTGAATGACTACTCCAAAGTCCAACTCCCAGTAGATTTCCCTTAGAATATGTAGTAAAGGAAACCCAAAAAAATCATCCAAATAACCTATTCTTGGATAATTCCAACCCCCTCTATGCCAAAACCATAGAATTCGGCCCTCAGAGAACCTTGAAAATCAATCCATCTCTTTCTACTCTCCAAGGAGAGAAGTTATGCAACATGTTAAAGGAACATCTAGAAACATTCACTTGGAGTTACAAAGAAATGAAGGGAGTACACCCCTTAGTGTGTACTCACCACATATACATCAAAGAGGGTTGCAAGCTAGTCCACTAGCCCCAAAGGAGGATGAATCTAGCTCTTAAAGATATAGTCAAATACGAACTACAAAAACTTCTAGATGCAAGATTCATTTACCCTATCTATGACAGTGAGTGGGTCTCTCCTTTGGTGTTAGTTCCAAAGAAAAATGGTAAGTGAAGGATTTGTGTCAATTATAGGGATTTCAACAAAACCATAAAGAAGGACCATTTCCCTCTACCCTTCATTAATTAAGTGCTAAATGGCCTGGCAGGGAAATTGTTTTTCTCTTTCCTAGATGGATTTAACAGGTACAACCAAATCCAGATTAGCCCAGAAGACTAGGATAAAACCACCTTCACTTTTCCTTCAGGTACTTTTACCTATAGGGTCCTTCCTTTTGGCCTATTCAATGCTCTTGCCGCTTTCTAGAGAGAAATCCTGAGTATTTTCACCGAGTTAGTCCATGATGCGGTGGGCATTTATATGGATGATTTTACACCTTATGGTTGTGATTTTCAAGAGGCTTTGTCCAACCTACGAAAAGTACTACACAAATGCATTGAAAGGAACTTGTCTTTCAGTCCCAAAAAATGTGAATTCTTGATGACTGCAGGGACCATGCTAGGTCATTTAATATCTCAGCAAGGACTGTAGGTGGACCCAAACAAAACATTTATCATCCAAAGGGTCCCACCTCCTCAAAAGCAAAGAGATCTCAAAAGTTTCCTAGGGTTAGATGGATACTACCAAAGGTTCATAAAGGACTTCAGTAAGTTTTCCTCTCCTTTATTTGGTTTGTTGGCCAAGGAATCTAATTTTATATGGTCAAAAAGCTGTCAAGAGGCCTTAGACACCCTAAATGACAAGTTAACCATTGCACCGATTCTCCGAGGCCCAAATTGGGCCCTTCCCTTTCATATTCATGTTGATGCCTCACACAAAGCCATAGGAGCAGCCCTAGGTTAGATAGATGAAAAATTTCCTTATGCTATTTACTTTATCAGTAAGAACTTGTCAAAGGCTAAACTAAAACATAGTGACCGAAAAGGAACTACTGGCTGTTGTGCATTCATTGAAAAAAATTAGCCATTATATTACAGGCTATCAAACATTTGTGCATACTGACCATACTACAATGAAATATTTAATGAATATACCAGATGTGAATGCTCAGATTATAAGATGGTTACTTTTATTAAAGCACTTTGATCTAACTATTGTTCATAAGCTTGGTAAGGAAAATCTTGTTAAAGACTTTTTGTCCAGATTGAATTTTCCTGTAGGTGAAGAAGGAATGGTTGATGACTACTTATCGTATGAGCACTTATTTTCTATTTCATTTCTCTCTCCATGGTTTGCTAATATAGCAAATTATTTGGTATCTACACAGTACCCACCAAAATTTTCCTCCAAAGAGAAGAGCATGATAATGAGGAAGAGTGCCCCCTTCACTTTGATTTGGGTCAATCTCTTCAAACTTGGCCCAGATCAAATCTTGAGAAGGTGTGTCAGGGAGGAGGATGTCTTTGACATCCTTCTGACCTATCATGATGGGCCTCATGGAGGTCACTTTGCAGCAAAGAGGACAACATTCAAAGTGTTACAAGAAGGCTATTATTGGCCCACTCTTCATCAGGATGTGAAAAGATATACTAGTGAGTGTGATTGGTGCCAAACGATGGGAAGGCCTAGTCTAAGAGATGAAATGTCTCTATAGCCTCAAGTGACTCTTGATCTATTTGACAAGCGGGGCATGGACTTCATTGGGACTATTGAACGTCCATCCAAGAAAAAACAGTACATCATTGTGTGAACTAACTATTTGACTAGGTGTGCTGAAACCAAGGCAATTAATGTAGCAACAAAGGAGAAGGTAGTTTAGTTCCCAAGGGAGAATGCATTCTATAAATTTAGGTACCCTAGAGAGCTAGTCACTGACCAAGGCAACCAGTTTACCTCCAACATGATTGAAGACTTTTTCAGCCAGCACAAGATCAAGCATAGAACCTCCACTCCCTATCATCCACAAGATAATGGGCAAGTGGAGGTGACCAAAAGATTGTTGGAGGGCATCTTAACCCAAGTGGTAAGCAACAACAGGAAGGATTGGGAATATAGACTAGTTGAGGCTACCTGGGCCTATAATACCACCTGAAAGACCACCACTGGGTTCACAACCTATGAGTTGGTCTATGGGAAAAAGGCCATGTTGTCCATTGAGTTTGACTATAACACTTTAAGGATGGCAGCACAACTAGATCTCGATCTCAGCAGTGCACAGAAAGAGAGATTGTTCTAGTTGAATGGTTTGGATGAGTTCAGAATGTAGGCCCTCCTACATACAGAGGTAATTGAATTTTGGAGGAAGATCTGGAATGATAATAACATCAAGGAAAAGAAATTTCAAGAAGGTGATTGGGCATTGTTATATGATTCTATGTATAAATACTTCAAGGGCAAGTTAAGGACAAGATGGCTAGGACCTTATGTTCTAGAAAGATTCCATGATAATGGTTCAGTATAGATCAGAACCATAGATGAATAGGCCCTCCCTTTACTTGTTAATGGACACAGACTGAAAATTTACAAGAGACCATTTTCAGAATAAGAATTCATTGATGATATCAATAAAACAATGGTGGTAGTGGAGCAAGTTTCAGCTCCTAGCTCATCAAATCACTGAGAGGAAAAAAATAAAAAGAATAAGGACTCAAGTGAAAACCTTCATGAGGCGCCTGAGTCCCATGATTAGAGAGAAAAGGAGGATCACCAAGAGACCTATTTCACTTACATTTTATTTTTCCACTCATCTTCATTCATCACTTTGTCATTTCACTTATTTTTCTCCACTCCTTTCCTTTAGTTTACAAGGGGATTGTGTTTTCTACAGGATCCCCTATAAACCTATAGGATCCCCTGAAAACCTACAGGATGATCCTGTAGGAATCAAAGTGACCTAGAAATCATACAGGAAGTGACCGTAAAGGAAAACATAACCTACTATGTCAATGAAATAACACCCCCTTCATCATCATTCCATTACCATACCTTACCCACCATCATCACCCCTGCATTCACCCTTAAAAAAAAAATCAGTTTCAAAAAATGTTGAGAGTCTTCGAAAAAAGCGGAATAGGTAGCAGTAGAGATAATCACCTGAGTATTCCTCATTCTCCACACTCCTAGTCTCTCTCTCCATACATGTCACCATCCTCACAACCCTAGAAAAGCATATGATTAAGAGTTTTGAGGGAGAAGCAGCTATAGGACATCCTGTAGGACATACTCGTATGATCCCACAGAATACAAATCATAAGAGTAGCAAGCCTCCATCATGATGATCTAAGGGCAGAAGGAGCTCCAAAGCAACATGACCACCGCCATCTTCAACAACAGGTGCCTGCACAAACAAAGGGATCATAAAAAAACAACAAGAAAGGGAAGAAGAATAGCATGCAACCAATACACACAGCAAGCATCTCTAGTATTCAACAACTACAGCAAGGTATTGGCACCACAGGTAATTATCTCGCTTACTCTCTCATATGCATCATGTAGTAAAAAAATGTAAAGGTTACGAGTAAGTTGGTTTATAAGAGAAAAAATGACCAGTTAACTTGGCCACCTTCACTTAGTCAAAAAAGACAAAACAGAGTGTCCTGTGACACATGGTAGTAGTCAACTAGAAAACAAAGAAGGAGAAGGAAAAAAGTAGTTAAAGATACAGATTCATAAGGTGGGAGCTAATTACAAGAAGTGGGGAATGAAGAGGTGGTAGTGGGGACCAACGGTCCAAAAATTGAAACATACCTCGGCTGCAACACACCACCTCACCCCAAATGACCATAAGAGGAAATAATCATCATCCCCATGCATTCATGCATTCACTACCTCGAGGCTCACTTTCATACCCAAGAAACCTATCGAAAGAAAAACTCCATCGTTTTACTGCACGGGATTCCTATAGGATTCCACAGGAATTCCTGCCAGATCATGCACATGAATTCCTAAAGGATACATTGTGATAGTCTATAGGATAGGTCCAGAAGGAGTTCCAGAGGGGAAATCTTGGGGGTTGACCATAACAAACATTATGAATTGGTAGGCTCTATAATTACATTCCTCTTTCCAAGTAAATTGATAAAAAAATCCTCTAGTTTGAGTGAATTTGGGAGTCGTGCAAGAGAATTGTCCACATAGTCATCTCAGTTTTTTTACTTCTGCATTTGAAAATTATATTAACCATATCATCTCCTCAGAAACTCACCAACCAAGATGACAGGATAGTTTAATAAGAGGGATCCCACAAACATTGTGATAATCCAACAACACCCTCATGTACTATAAATCTTCACAAGGCATAATTTGATGGGGTTTTTCGAAAAGTTAATGGGGTATGATAATGAGGTGGCCCGAGATTTTGCTCTCTCCATCATTTCACTCACCAGAGTCCATGCCATTGTTATGGTAAGATGCCTCTCCATAGAACTCCCCCCTGAACTCATCAGGAGAGTCACCACACTTCCGCTAGGAATACCATGGAGGAAGGAAGAGAAAGGAGATAACCAGGTTACCAAAAGGAAATTCTTTTAAGAAGATGAGGAACCCACTAAGGATAAAAATGGAGTACGGAGAGCAATTCTTCCATATCCCTAGAATGAGGTAAGCTACCAACTGATCAAATACATTTCATGTGAGGGTAGGTATAGTGTGGTTTATGGCTATCATTTTAGGCTTCTTCAAGAATTGAGATTTGGAGCTAAGTAGCTTGAGAGAAAGAGAGGCCATAAAGACAAATCAACTAGAGACAAAAAATGCATGGTTGAGAATCAATTGGCATCTATGGCTAGTCTCCCTTTAGAAACAATCCAGTGTAGGATGGCAACTAAATATTATGCCCTATACCTCAAGGAACAGTGGCTGCAGTTCCAAATCAAGACATTAGCACAAAGAGGCACCATGCCATTTTAGGACTACAGGCAGTTCATTGATATTTGGGATCATAACACACTAAAAGATAGGGCCAAGATGTCCAAGTTTTATTTGCACAACATGGCCTTAACATACATGAATGTATGGGACCCTAATGCCAAGCTAGGAGATTTATAGTTGATGGCTTTGGTATCATGGATGAACCATGAGGAATCAAGGGCTGCAGAGATGAAGAGGATATTGGCAAGAAATCAAACTAAACCTCTTATGGTTAGAGCTGAATAATCAGATCCCATGGCTGTCATCAGTACCCATAATTTGATTACAAATGATCGTTAGCTTGCACCTAGATATCTTGCTGCCCAAGAGCAAGCAATTTCACATTTTGAGGACATATTCAGGCTATTAGGGGATGATAGAATAAATGCTTTCCCGAGGAGATGGAACACATTTTCATACAACTTGAAGATAAGAGAGTACTACTCTCCTCAAATATTGAGAGAAGCACTAAACACGACACCCATGTACAAGCAATCTATGCAAAGGCTGAAAGTCACTTGGATTGGCCTAAAACTCCGTCCTCCACTATTCTTAGGAATGATAGAAGGAAGAAAGGAAGAAGAAGAAAAGAGGCAGTGGGAGGAGGTAGAAAGGAAAGCAGGGTTCTATGAACAAGAAGAGGAAACCATAGGAGAGGCGTGGGATGTCAGGGAGGCCACTGGAGCTATGAAGGATATGGATATTGATTGAGTTGCTCAGAGAATGAGCAACACTTTCAGTAGGGGGTGATGATGAGCCTCATCATTGGGTAATTAAATGGGCCTTAATTCACCTCCCAGCTTAGTCAAACCAACTTTTCTCACAACTTATTACATGTTTTTAATTATATTTTTTTATGAGATGAGTTAGAGTTTGATATTATGCCTAGTGGACTAATATGCATTGAATGCAGGATTGAAGGAGAAAATCAAGGAAGTTTTGCAAATACTAAGGTTAAAACTCAAATCGGACAATGGAGAGGAATTGTAGGAGGTGAATCATCCTCATTTACTTATCCCCCATTCAAATATTCCTCCATCCATCACACCAACTTGAAGTGCAAGCAACCAAGCCATGAGGATTAGAAGGCAACCGAGCAAGTGAGAGAAAAAGCGCTAGTTTATCTTGAGTTCAAGAGCCGAGCCTACCTAATTTTAAGGAAGTCGTTGGGGACTTCATTTGTATAAGTAGAGAGGTGTAGAGGCTCATTAGGATTCAAATTTTTGTTGTAAAACTCTAAGCTATTTTCGAGCTCCAGGCTTGTGAAATTTGTATTGATGTAATCTTCTGTTTTGGCAATAAGAATGAGTTTTGTTTTGAGCCAACACTCAATTAACTCAAAGAGCTAAAGCTCTTGGGTTAGGGTCCGACCCTATCAATGAGGGATCCTCTTTCTTGTATATTTATGTCTAGTTTAGTTTCATAGCTTCATTGTTAATTTTCTTTTACATGCATTTCCATTGCAAGTAGTGTAGATTGGATTGGATCTTGTAACACTTCCATCCATCCTCCAACATCCTTAATTCACCTACCGCATCACCAAAAGACGTTAGTTTTCATACTTGATTTTGCATGAAAAGACAAAAAGACAAAAAGAGATTTATTTTAGTCCCCTTACTTGCACATTAGTGATGATTGATGCTTCTTACTTCCATGCTTAGATAGTAGCATTTGGTTCATGATGATTTATCATTATTGGAAAGCATAGTCTCTTGGCAATTATTTAGGAAATGGTGTGATTTAGCATTGAATTTCAGTCTTTTCCATTATTGCAGTAGACTAGCTCTCCCTTAGAGAATATTTCCCTTTCTTCCATCAAGAAATCAAGCTTCTTCTGACTCCATAGAAGTCTAGCTTGGAAACCTGAGTGGTCTCTCGTCAGCTGAACCATGACAAAAGGTAGAATCATCACTTTACTTGTGTATACAGCGTTGTCACCTCCAAGTTTGTACAAACCCTGGGTTGATAAAGTAAAGTTGGTAGCCCGAGAGTTGCAATATTCTTTCCGCAATACTAGCGCTCAACAGTATGGATGTATCTACAAACTTTTCTGCCCAGCGTTCTGCATGTGTTTCTAGGATTTGAGCCATTTTTTCAGGCCCAAAACCCACGTCACTACCCAGAACTAAATGACACTTTCAAAACTAAAATATAACAACAAAAAAATGATACAAATGAATTACTTAAATGGACCCCTACTAACCATGACAAGCATTTCGTCAAACATGTGAGAATTATGTAATCTACAGGTTTAAACAATATATCTGAGCATAGGGGTCTCATACTCATATGAGAATCACTAAGAAGTATTGATGCCTCAACACATTAGCTACAGTTTCATCCATTAGGCCATAGATACATTGTTCATTCATTTAGAAGTAAAAACATGATGAGAGTTGTACATAACTACTTACATAATACATGTGCATAACAAGAATAATAGCAATAGAAAGACCATGGAAATTACAACCATATCATCCACATATAAACCAATATAATACTTATCAAATAACAAGGGAAAATGACATCATATTAATGATGCAAAGGCCAACCAAGTTCAGGACTTCTCTTAACCACCCAACCGTAGACATGACTGAGCCAAATCTCTCTTCATCCAGTCACCCCTGTTCCATATTCCAAGCATGAATGTGGGATCTCATGAAACACATCAATAAAAACCATCCAGGGGTTCCAAAGGCCAAACCACCACAACCAATCAAACAGTGATTCCACCTCATGTTCGGACATCACAAAACCATCACTAGATTGGTCTCTGCCTAAGCCTTCCAGGGATCCAGAGTGTTTGTTCCAACCAAGGATTCGAGGACTTGTAGCTCTACTTAAGTTTTTATAGAGCTTCAAGAGCGTTTGTCCAACCATGGCTTCCAGGAACATGTAACTCAACCAAAGATAAAGGAAACATGAGAAAAAACAAGAGAAACAAAGAAATAGACCCACAACACCATGACTATCTAGGAAATGGAAAGGATAGGTAAATCCACTATCAATCCAGGAAATCCTCCATTCCAATGACAGATCATGACCAATAAATGACATGCATATGCCATGCATGCCAAAATTAGTGAGGAAAACGTACATGCACCTTGGTACTTACAAGAAGACACCACTGTAGTTTTTGATCTCGATGTCCTCTTGCACTTTCCTGCTCTTCCTTTTCCTTCTTACTCCAAAACTCCAAGTATGCCACACTCTCCAAGCGTGCTCCAAGGAAAATCTAAGTGTCCAAGAGCATGAGAGAGAGAGACAGAGAATATAGAGAGAGCTCCAAAACTTTAACATAAAAAAGTCTATGAACTAATCCTCATAAGCCTTTTTATTAATGAGGCCTCTATTTTCTTCATTTTCTATTATTTTCCTTCAATTTCCTCCTTGCATGCAACACGCGACCTTTCACCTCCATTTTCTCCTAATTTCCATTATTTTCATAAATAAATGTGTCATAATTTCATTTTTCCCTTCCAAAGACTTTGCCTTTGCCTTTGCCAATTTTCTTAGCCATTAATAAATCATCAGTGATCCCCATCACTATGCTTTTGCCCAACATTCAACTTGGAATAAGTGTCCCATCAACCATGGTTATTGTTTTTCCTTTATTAACTTTTATTACATGGAATTTTCACGAGTGTTGTTCTAGAATTACTACAAGTAATACAAAGATTAAAGATTGAGCTAGATGATATTAAGGAAAATAAAGAAAGGTTGTCGAAAGCCAAAGAAGAACATGAATAAATTAGTGACTACTTATTGAGGAAACTGGGATAACACAAAGTCAATAAAAAAAATGAAAAAGACGTGTAAGAAGAGAGCTAGGATTGAATCAACAGATACTATTGAGTCTATCACTTCCAATGGAGATGAATATGATGAGTTTAAAGAAAAAAGAACAAATATATGAATGTAGCACCTCCAAATATAGAAATAGGAAGACCACATTCTAGATGCAGGGAGAATTTAACAAAATTAGGCCTCCTGATTTTGATGGTGAATCTGAAGAAGGGGCAGAGGCATGGCTCCTCAATATGTCCAAATATTTTGAAGTGTATAATTATCCAACCTAAAGAATAGACTAGAAAATTACTAGTTGACTAGTAAGGAATCGTTATAGTGGGAGGAGTAAAAATTTACCAATAGGATTAGAAGTGAAAATTTAACCTGGAAGCTTTTTAGAAAAGAATTGAAAAATAAGTATCTAACTCAGATATGTTTTGATGAAAAGCTAGGGAATTTCATGAGTTGAGGTTGGGGTAGTTTACCAGGGATAAGTTGATTAACAAATTTATGTATTGAGGTATGTTCCTACTTAAAATAAGAAAAATCTAAACTACAAATATTTCCTAGTTGTCTACCTTTCTCATACATAGAAAGAATTGAGTTTGATAACCAAAGGCTATGGACGAAACCATAAAAAAGGAAAATTTGAGATTTTCTCAAAATTAGAGGAAGGGTGATAATTATAAAATTTGGATGACTAAAAAGCATAAAAAATTCAATACATGAAGAAATAGTTCAAGAAACCAATTTTTTCGAATATTCCCAAAAGTAATCAAGTAGATAAATATAGAAAAATTGTAAACTAGCGAAATAATTTTGGACAAAAAGTTGAAAATGGAGATGGAATGGGGAATAAAAATATTATAGAAGTAAACATATTGTCAATTAAATATCGGGAATGCAATGAAAATCACTTATGGAGAGATTTTCCACAAAATCCAGTATATAAAAGGTGAATAGTAAACAATCTGCAAGAATCTTCAACTGTAAATGACATTTTTTGTAACATACAAAGGATTAAAACAAAATTAGATGGAAGGCAAGAAAACCACTAGTTATTGATGGCGAAAGTCCAAGGTATAATTTTTGAATAGAAAGTTTCAGTGTTATCATATCTTTGATCAAATTTAAGTTACATTTCCCCAACTACAATTGAAAAGTGTGAACAAAAGAAATAAAAACAAAGTAAACCTTTGTTAGTATAGTTAGCCACATGAACAAAAATAAAGGTAGAAAATACCAACAAAAACTATCTAGTAAATCTAAATGAATGAACACAATTGAACTTAATTATTTTACCTCTAAGGTCTTAGGGCATGCTAATTGGGATGGATTGGTTAGAGTCACATAAAGTGATGTTAAATTTCCTATGGAAATCATTTACCTATTTTAATTATGAGGGAGAGGACTACATGGTTAGAGGAATAGCAAGAATAGTTTTAGTAACATGAATTTCTAATTTACAACTGAATAAATGTGCTTGTAAGGACTCAATTTTTCTTTTTTTTTTAGATTGAAGAATTAGCTGAAAAGAAGAACAAGCCATCTTTAGAAAATCAACCTATGTTGCAATAGTTCAAAGATGTTTCTCCCAAGGAAATACTAGGATTGTTGATCTGAATGGGAAAATTAGTTTTGTCATGCTATATTCCTCTTCAGAATATGTAAAAGTGATTAAGGATTTAGGAGGTTAATTGCAAGTTTAAACATGAGAGTTTGAGTGTTTTTATGTAAATTTTATGTACAAATTAACATAAACGAATGACTGAACAACTACATATAGCAACCATGAACATCACCATAATAGTATTAGAGCAACAAATGATGAAGGAGTTCACCCCCCATGGACTACGGATCCTTGGTCCAGCTTCAAATGGCTTGGCCTTCTCTATTATGATAAAAAATGTCAATACATCAGTTTACAGTGCTCAGATAACTATGAAACATAATGCCCAAAAATGCTTGTCTAGCACCTTTCTACTCCTGATTTGGTCAAAAACTAAATAAGGTGTGGCTTACCCAAGTCTTTCTACTATTCGCTCTACAAAATCCCCAAATTCTAGCAGCATCCTACAAATTCACCCCAAATTGTGCCAACAGATTGTCACTTTCGTTAAATTCAGGGTAAAAATGTCATACGCTTTTAATAGTGTCTAACACCGAAATTCTGTAAATTTTGGGAAACATGGGGACCATGTGATGGGGCTAAGTCCAACAGCCCAACCTCGTTGGCTGAGACCCCACTCTGCTCCACCGTGGTTCTGTGGGTGGCACGTGCCCAAGGGATTGCGCTATGGCTGGCCCTTTTCCAGATTGGCTTGGACATAGTCTTCAAATAAATGCTGAAGACTATAATGGTTAAGAACTATTATTGTGGCATATTGGTAGGAGGCTTGGTCTTGATACTTAGAGGTCATGGGTTCAACCCCCACCGCTGCTACCCAGAATCTAACCAAAATTTGGTGGCCCCTAGGTTGCCACTTGGCAGCCTTTGGCATGGAAACATGTTAGCTTGTGGTTGGGCACCTTCCAACCAATAGAATTTGTCCAAAATTGAACCAATCACATCATGCCATATGGCACCACACCATTTGTCAGAGTTGCAAAGTCACATGCACAATCACCCTACCACATAGGCATGGGCAATCAGTGCCATGTCAACTACACGGACTACTGACTAGGTTGTCTGCATTTTTTTTTTTAATTCACCTGTTTAGGAAAATTAATACAACATGTTTCTGGGAGCAGACAATGTCTATTTTTTATGAAACGAGTTTTGCAGGATTCGGTATGATGAGCACTAGGTCATCATTGAAGTTCCACATTTATCTAAAAACCTTGAATTTTGAGCTATTTTTTGTGCACGTGATTATTCCTCCCCATTGGAAGCCTTTTGGACCGCAAAATATCATTTTAATTTGTCCATTAGGTGAGAGTATTGTTCGCTTCCCTTTCCAATCTCGATCCATTTGGCCTTGGAAGAATTTGTTCACTTGAGCTCCACACGAAGGTAATCCACATTCCCTCATTTCGAAGACCTTGTTCTTCTGTCAAGAATGGTGTCTTGTTGTAGTTCATCAAGGTATTCAGGAGAAAAAAATTCAATGGAAGGAATTTGAAAATTCTCTCCTTGATATTCAATTAGGGGAGGCTCATACAACTTTAAATTTTCCACAATAACAACAACATAAATTTGCATATGTGAAGGAAAATCCAACATAAAGGCATTATCACCAATGTTTTCCAGAATTCTAAATGGAACATATCTAATTGGTTTTAGCTTTTTACCTTCTCCTTCGAGCCTCTCTTTTCTAATGTGAAGCCAAACTTCATAACTGACTTGGAACTTGTGATCTACTCGATTCTTGTCATTCCTTATATTGTACTTGTCATTGCTATTTCCAAGATGATCTTGTACTATTTGATGTACCATTTGGAGTCATTAAATTAACTCCTTGGATTTTTCCATGTTACCATCAATAGAAACATCCTTCTTACCAAGATGATACAACACGTTATGATGCAAATGGTAAAAAAATTCCTCTACTTGATTCCTTTGACTCAAACTTGAATGTACACCTTGAAAATATGTATTTTCTGATCATAACTTTCATGCAAAACAAAATGATGCTTGAGGAAAGTATTTACACAAACAATAGGCCTAGAAAGCATATCAACAAACTTGTTGCTTATACCTTTCTTATTCCTTTTGACCAAGTCGAATAGTAGAATAAAATCCATCCAATGAAAGTGCCATTGTCGTTGCAACTTAATCACTGCACCATTGAAAATTTCCGAATCAAATGAAATGGGCTAACCATGTTGCATAAGGACTACACCCATGGCATAGTCGCATACATCAACCTGAAACTCAAATCAATTTTTCAAGTCTAGAAGAGAAAGTATAAGGGATGAATTGATCTTATGTCTCAAAGAATAAAATGCCTCTTGTTGTTTACCTCCCCATTGGAAGACCTTTTTCACAACTCCTAATGAATGCAAAAAGGAGCTACAATCAAAGACAAATTAACAAAAATTTTCCTCCAAAATTGGGCTGCTCCCAAAAAATCTCTTATCCAGATGACTATCTTGAGCATTGACCAATCCATAATGGAATCAATATTGGAGAGGTCTAAACTCATCTCACCTTCTCCAATATTATGGCCCAAGTACATCAAAGAAGTTTTACCCAACTCATACTTTGACATCTTCAATAACAAATGTTTTTGATTTACGACATCAAGTACATTTTTCTCATAAATGACATGTTCATAATAAAATGTTCTGAAAATGAAAATATCATCTAAGTAGACTATCATGTCTATAAATGGCTTCAATACATCTTTCTTCATAAGCATGAAAGTAGTAGGAGCATGGAAAAGAGAAAAAAGCATAACAAGCTAGTCAAACAAACCTTGCTTGGTTTTGAATGTTATCTTACATATGTCTTCTTCAACAACTCTACTTTGATGATAGCCACTCCTTGATTCCCATTTAATGAATTATTTCCATTCTTCTTTGGAACCAAAACAATAAGTGCACAACATGGTGAAGTAGATGGTCGAATGATCCTTTTGTTTAACAACCCTAGGATTTTCTTTGTTATTTCTGCACTTTCCCTTCTTGACATCTGGTGCATGTCAATGTTAGGAAGAAGACACTTTCGTTGTAATGGTATTTCATGTTGGATTATCCTCTTGGGAGGAAATCCCTTTGCTTCCTTAAAAACCTCATGATCATGGTTAACTACATCAACCAAATTAGTTTTCAATTTTGAATTAAAACCGTCAAATGCTTCATAATTATCATCAATATTGGGTTTTATCATAGAAGAACTATTTATTCTTGCTTGAATTCACTAATCTTTTCATTTTCCCTACATTAACTAATGAAAAATATAGTTTCTTGCGATATACTCGACACAAACTTTGAAGTAGTGGTACTTGTTTTCATGATGATAGAACACTGCTTTTCTATCATAGAGGTAAGGACTACCCAAAACAATTCTTGAAATATCAAGCAGTATGAAATCTAATTCAACTTCGTCAATGAAGCTTGTTGTGATTGCAAATCGAAGAATACATTTTCTTGTAACCTGTAATTTTGACATGTCCTTGCATATGCAACTAAATGGATATGGCTTGGGATGTAGAATGGTTTCAAGTTTAAGTTTCTTGACTAGGTCTTTAGATATCAAGTTAACTTGAGATCCACTATCAAATAGTGTGTCAATTTTTGTATGTTTTGGGATTACCCTCACATGAAATAATTTAATCTGTGTCTTTTCATTTGGAGTGCTAGTGCGAAAATTTGATATACTAGTGCTAGCAATGAATTATTTTCCTTTTATACCCATGGTTGTAATTTTACTTTCATCACCTAAATCAGATCCCAAATCCTCTTGAATGATTGCAGTTGTCTTTTCTTTCCCTTTTTTGTTGAATTTCTTAGGCCTCATCATAGGATGAAGCTTCCAACAATGAGCTTTATCGTGACCCTCTTTGGAAAAATGTTTACATATTGTTTTCTCTCCTTCCTTTTTAATGGATGCATTTTTCTTTCCTTTGAAACCCTTTTCTTTTTCTTTACACTTAAATGGCTTTTTACTACCCTCTTCTGGAGTGTTTTTCCCTCTTGCCTCAAGATAAGTGGCTTGTAGACACACCTCATCTAGATTATTGGGATTAAACATAAGGATAGTATTCCTAAGGTAACTGTGTAAACCCCCTATATACTTTAGCAACATGTCTTGTGATTGAAAATCTACACCTAGCATTAGAGACTTCTTTCTGAATTCTTGGGTGTAATCTTGCACATTTTGACCTTTAAGTTGTCTAAAGTTCTGCCAATTCATAATGGCTTTCTGCATATATGCTAGAGGGTACAATTGTTGATCTAGATTTAAACAATGATGCAACATATTACAAATATAACCATAAATATAGAGATGCAGCAAAAATAACACTTCCTTTCATTAATAGAAAAATATTAAAGTATGTTTACAAACAGAATGGAAATAAGACTAGCTCGGGCGATGGTAGCTAATATCCTAGAAGAGATGTGGTGGCTACATGCCTCTAAATTGCATTATGTTGAGGCTCAAAGGCCTATCTATTATTGAGAAATAATGGAAAACCCTAAAAATCCAAAAACCTAAACCTAGGATATGAAGCGCAAAAACTATGGGCCCCATTTGGGTAAATTGCTACATCAACTTCTCAGGGTTGTAAATTTGGCATACGATCTCCATTTCACTATCATAATATCTCTTTTCAAATATCTCAAAGAGAAGGCTGAAATCACACTGCCATGCTAGTTTTGGACTTTTGCGGTCTCTCCATTTCCCTAAAAGACTCGGTTAGGGCCTCAAAACAGCTCTAGAAGTTCAAGACTCAAAAAACCGCCAAAAATAGTAAAATATGCAACAATTAAGGAAATTGAAAAACTAAAAGAGACAACGTTGGGTGTCCAAGAGGAATAGGCGAATGGCCACCAATATCCACATGGATCATTCTTCCCCCCTTAAGAAGAAATGGTCCCAATTACGTTGAGTGCCTCCATGAGATGAGGAAATTTATGTTGAACCCGGTCCCTAGTGAGATGTTCTACAATCTCTAATGTGTCCAGTAATGATGGGAAGCATGGCCAAGGGCGGTGCAAGCCAAGGAATTGAGGAATGTTGTGCTCCAAAGAATTGTTGCCCACAACCTTGCTAATAGTGTACAGACCATATCGGAGTGGCTTGAGTTTCTGATGGGCTCTTGTAAAGCACTCTTTTTGCAAATTCAACCAGACTTTCTCACCCACCTGAATCTTGTGTGGTACCTGATGTTGATCATGTCATTTCTTGTATTCACATTTTCCACAATCGAGCGGGGATGTATCGGCCCATTGGCTAGAGGTGCTTCCGGAGTCATATCCAATGAATGCTTGACTTGACAGTGCAATGGTACCCCTGTGGGTGAGGAGAAGATGTCCCCATATCCTTTCATAATTGTATCCAACAACTTCTACTGTGTCGTGGAGCCCTTCTCAGGGGCCATGGATGTGGCTACGATCTTCCCCTTACTTTGAGAGCGAACCAGAAAGAAAATAAATTTCCTAGTCTGGGATATGATCTTACTACTTTTCTGATCAGAGATCAAAGAGGTGGTGGTAGATGGGGCTACCTATCATATCCTGTATAATGTATTACCCAAATAAATAATCACAGAGCAAGGTTTAGACTCATATGCAACATGTCGCTTCCACATTTATAGTTGTCCTAATGATACATCACAAGCATCGAGAGGATCAACATCACACAATATGTCATCTCTAAAGGGCTTGATGATGTAGGGAAGGCAACGCTACTGGTTGACTTAGAGATCTCATCCTTGGTGAAGCCACTCAATGTTGTATAGCTACAGGTGTTGTATTGTTAGTAGGCCCATCCACTTCATGACCATTTCTGAAATGAAGTTCTTTTGGCTACCATTGTCGACAATGAATTGGAACGACGAACCCTTCACCCACATTTCTGAGTGGAAACGATGCTCCCCCTCCTCTAGATCATCGGGTTCATTCTTCTAGATCTTGGCGATGGCAATAGTGGATTTCGGCTCCTCATCAATAATCTGTTTCCCTTTGTCATTCCTCTTTTCGGGTTCTGACTCAGATTCAGAACATGCATCTAATTTTGAAGCCTTAAACTTGGCCACCAGTGAATGCTTGGTTTGACACTCGTGTTGTGAGTGGGGCTCTTATCGAACGCACACCACTTTCCTATGTCCTTCTTTAACTTTGTCATGGTGTTATTTTCTTGCAGATTCAACGATTTTTCTTCGGTCACCCCGCCTTGGATTTTTTGTTTGTTCTTCAGATTCATAGATCCAAAGGCTCGCTTTCCTTTTTTAAACTTCTACATGATCTTGACAATGTATCGGTATGTTGTTCCAAGCAAGGAGATTTCCAGGAACTCCATATCATCTTGGATTTACTTGTGTAGGTAGTCGTGATATTTCAGTACCAAATGCCTCTCTAAATCCTTGATACCCAACATTTTGCAAAGGGTATGAAAAATATTGGTAAACTCTTGCATGTCTTGATCCTTTCCCTGTCACAACATGGTCCACTTTCTATATTTATCCTCATAGCTTCTAACAGGGTAGTACTACTCCTTCATGGCATCCTGGAATGAATTCCAAGTGGGTGCAGTTGAAAATAGTGAGGTCGTACTTTCATCGTTCTGATTGCAGTAGGTTTCCTGCCACTCCGTGATGTGGGGGGCATCTTTGAGAAGTGAAAACATGATCTTTTCCTGGATGGAAAAATCATGAATAGAAAAATATCCTTCTAACAGATTTAACCATTTATCTACGACATTTGCATCTATCTAACCCTCAAATATGGGAATGCCAAAATTAACATGTACCTTAAAGGGTGTGGCGCTTCGAGAGCAACTAGAAGTCAATGTGTCACTGCTGGGTAGCCAATGAAGGATTTGGGAAAATTTGTCTATCATCGAATTCCTTTTTCACTTAAGGGCTTCTTCGAGCAAGATTTTGATAGGATCTCCTGCCCTATCATCTTTCTTTGCATCTTCCATGGGAGGCCATTAAGATTTGCAAGGCTGATCTTGAGAAGGTTCAACTAGATTGAGCCCTAACTTCTTATATCTCGACCTCGTTGGGGACATGCAAAGAAAAATAGAGAAAGACCAGACTACTCTGATGCCACTAATCCAGATTTAAAGAGGAACACAACAAATTATAGATATAAGCATAAATACAAATAGGCAACATAAATAATTCTTTCTTTCATTAACAGAAAAGTACACAAGTATGCTTACAAATAGAATGGAAATAAGACTAACTCGAGCAATGGTAGCTTATCTTTGAAAAGAGATGGTGTGGCTACATGCCTCTGAAATGAGTTACATTGAGGTTCAAAGGCCTATTTATTATTGAGAAACAATGGAAAACCTTAAACATCCAAAAACCTAACCCTAGGAGATGAAGCGCCAAAACGGTGGGTCTAGTTTCGGTAAATTTGTACATCACCTTCCCGGGGTCGTAACTTTGGTGTACAATCTTTGTTCGGCTATCATAATACCTCATTTTGAAGATCTCTATGAGAATCTTGAATAAAAATTGGAAACTCAATTTTAAATATTTTTTTTTCTTTCTATTTTCCCTAAAAACTTCATTTAGGGCCTCAAAATAGCTCTAGAAGTTCAGGACTCGAAAAACTACCAAAAATAGTAAATTGTGCTATAATTAAGGAAACAGAAAGAGAGAGTGTTAGGGGTCCAAGTGGAATAGGAAGATGGCTAGCAATATCCACCTGGATCATTCCTCCCCCCTTAGGAAGCAATGGTCCCCATCGCGTTGAGTGCCTCCATGAGATGAGAAAATTTCTATTGAACCTAGTCCCTAGTGAGATGTTTTGCAATCTCTGATATGTCCAGTAATGGTGGGAAGCATGGTCGATGGAGGTGTAGGTTAAGGAATGAAGGAATGCTTTTCTCCAAAGCATTACTTCCCACAGCCTTGGTAATGGTGTAAGGACAATATCCGAGTGGTTTGAGTTTTCGATGGGCTCTTGTAAGGCATTCTTTCTGCAAATGCAACCAAACTTTGTCGCCCACCTGAAACTTGTGATGCACTTGATGTTGATCAAATACTTGTACTTCGCATATTCCTCCATGGAGAAATAATATTTCAGACCATTGAGTAGAGGTTCTCCAAGAGTCAGATCGAACAAATTCTTGGCCTGACAGTGCAACGATACCCTTATGGGTGAGGAGAAGATGTCCCTGTATTCTTTCATGAATGTATCCCCCTGCTTCTGCTGCATGGAGGAACCCTTCCTGGGGGCCACGGATGTGGCTGCAATATTCACCTACTTTGAGAGCGAACTAGAAAGAAAATAAATTTCTCGGTCTGGGAGATGATTTTATTGCATTTATTGGGAGACATCAAAGAGGTGGCGGTAGGTGGGGCTACCTCTAGTATTATGTATAATGTATTACCCAAAGAAACAATCATAGAGTGAGGTATAGACTCATATACAACATGTCCCTTCCACAAGTATGGTTGTTATAATAATACATCACAAACATCAAGAGGAGAAACATCACATAATACCTCATCTGTGAAGGGCTTGATGCTATAGGGAAGGTGGCACTTCTAGCTGACTCGGAGATCATGTCCTTCATGAAGCCACCTAATGTTGTAGAGTTGTGGGTCTGGCATTTTTAGTAGGCCCAACAGCTTCACGAACTCTGCTGAAATGAGGTTCTTTTGGCAGCCATTGTTCGCAATGAATTACAACGAACCCTTCACCCACATTTGTGAGTGGAAAAGATGCTCCCCCTCCTCTGGATCACTGAGCTCATTCATCTGGATCTTGGTGGTGGAAACAGTGGCACTGGTCTCTGCATTAATAATCTACTTCCCTTTGTCAGTCCTCTTGTCAGGTTCTGGTTCAGGGTCGGAACATGCATCTGATTCTGAAGCCTTCAACTTGGCCACCAGCAATTGCTCAGTCCGACAATCACTTGTGTTGTGAGTGGGGCTCTTATGGAACTCATACCACTTTCCTGTATCCTTCTTTCACTTCATGGTGGTTTTATTTTCTTACAGTTTCAACAGGTTTTCTTTGGTCACCCCGCCTTGGCTTTGTCCTTTTCTCTTTTGATTCACAGATCCAAAGTCTTGCTTTTCTTTTTTAAACTTCTACTCGATCTTGACAGCGTATCGGTATGTTGTGCCAAGTGACGTGATGTCCAGGAACTACATCTCATCCTAGATGTACATGTGTAGGCATTCTCGATATTTGAGTACCAAATTCCACTCAGAATCCTTAATATCCAACTTTGTGCGAAGGGTATGAAAAATATTGTAAACTCTAGAAAGTCTTGGTCCCTTCCCTTGCACAACGTGGTCCACTTTATGTATTTATCCTTATAGCTTATGACGGGGTAGTATTGCTACTTGATTGCATCCCTAAATGAATTTCAAGTGGGTGTGGCTAAAAACAGTGAGGATGTACTTTCATCCTTCTGCTCGCAGTACATTTTCCACCAATCCTTGACGTGAGGGGCTGTTCTGAGAAGTACAAAACTGATTTTTTCCAGGCTCGAAAAATCATGAACAAAAAATATTCTTATACCATATTTAATCATTTATCTATCGCCTCTGTATCTATCTAACCCTCAAATATGGGAATGTCAAAATCAACTTGTACCCTAAAGGGTGTGGCTCTTCCAGAGGCTGGAAGTCAATGAATTGCCCTTGCGTAGTCGCTGAAGGATCTAGGAAAAGTTGTCCATCATCGCGTTCCTTTGTCACTCAAGGGTTTCTTCAAGAAAAATATTGATAGGATCTCCTACCACTTCGTATCTATTTTCATCCACCATCGGAGGCCGTTGGGATTTGCGAGGCTGATCTTGCAAAGGTTCAACCAGATCGAGCCCTAACTCCTTATATCCCGACCTTGTTGGGGACATGCAAAGAACAACAGAGAAAGAGTAGACCGCTCTGATACCACTGATCTGGATTTAGACAGGAATGCAACAAATTACATATATAACCATAAATATAGAGATCTGCTAGAAATAACACTTCTTTTCATTAATAGAAAAATACTGAAGTATGCTTACAAATATAATGGAAATAATACTAGCTCAGGCGATGGTAACTTATCTCCTAGAAGAGATGTGATGGCTACATGCCACTAAACTAAGTTACATTGAGGCTCAAAGGCCCATTTATTATTGAGAAAGAATGGAAAACCCTAAACATCCAAAAACCTAACCCTACAACATGAAGCATCAAAATTGTGGGCCTCGTTTAGGTAAATTGGTACATCAATTTCCCAAGGTCGTAACTTTGGCATACAATCTCTGTTTGGAAATCATAATACCTCGTTTCCAATATCTCGAAGAGAAGACCAAAACCAAATTGGCTTGCCAATTTGAGACATTTTCGGATCTCTCCATTATCCGTAAAAAGCTCGTTTAGGGCCTCAAAACGGCTCTGGGTGCTCAGGACACGAAAAATTGCCAAAAATAGTAAACTGTGCTACAATTAAGGAAATTTAAAAACTGAAAGAGATAGTGTTGGGGGTCTAAGTGGAATAGGAAAATGGCCACCAATATCCACCTAGACCATTCCTCCCCGCTTAGGAAGCGATGGTCTCCATCGCGTTGAGTGCCTGCATGAGATGAGGAAATTTCTATTGAACTTGGTCCCTGGTGAGATGTTTTGCAATCTATGATATGTCTAGTAATGGTGGGAAGCATGGTCAATGGGGGTGCAGGAAAAGGAATGAAGGAATGTGGTGCTCCAAAGTGTTGTTTCCCATAGTCTTGGTAATGGTGTAAGGACCATATCGAAGTGGTTTGAGTTTCTGATCAGATCTTGTAACATGTTCTTTGGACAAATGTAACCAGACTTTGTCACCCACCTGAAACTTGTGTGGCAACTGATGTTGATCATGTTTTTGCTTGTACCTCACATTTTCCACAATGGAGCAATGATATATCAGCCCGTTGGGTAGAGGTTCTCTGGGAGTTAAATCGAACAAATGCTTTACCTAGCATTGCAACGGTACCACTGTGGGTGAGGAGAAGATGATGTCCCTGTATTCTTTCATGACTATATCCACCTACTTTTTCTTTGTGGAGGAACCCTTCCTAGGGTCCATGGCTGTGGCTACGATATTCCCCTTACTTTGAGAGTGAACCAGAAAGAAAATAAATTTGCCGGTCTTGGAGATGATCTTGCTGTATTTTTTGGTAGACATCAAAGAGGTGGTAGTAGGTGGGGCTACCTCTGGTATCTTGTATAATGTATTACCCAAAGAAACAATCACATAGCAAGGTCTAGACTCATATACAAAATCTCTCTTCCACAAGTATGGTTTTCCTAATAATACATCACAAACATCGAGAGGAGCAACATCACACAATACCTCATCTGTGAAGGGCATGATGCTGTAGGGAAGGTGGCACTGCTAGCTGACTCAGAGATCTCATCCTTGGTGAAGACACCCGATGTTGTATGGTAGAGGGAGTGGTATTGTTAGTAGGCCCTCCACTTCATGAGCTTTTTTGAAATGAGGTTCTTTTGGCTACCACAATCGACAACGAATTGCAGCAGCAAACCCTTAACCTACATTTGTGAGTGGAAAAGATGCTCCCCCTCCTCTGGATCATTGGCCTCATTCATCTGGATCTTGGCCATGGAAACAGTGGTGTTGGGCTCTACATTAATAATCTACTTCCCTTTATCATTCCTCTTGTCAGGTTCTAACTCAATGTCGAAGCATGCATATGATTCTAAAGCCTTCAACTTGGCCACCAACGACTGCTTGGTCTGACACTCAATTGTGTTATGAGTGGGGCTCTTATGGAACTCACACCACTTTCCTGTATCATTCTTTGACTTTTTGGTGGTGTTGTTTTCCTATAGCTTCAATGGCTTGTCTTCAGTCACTTCGCCTTGGCTTTGTCCTTTGCTCTTCTAATTTGCAAATCCAAAGTCTCGCTTTTGTTTTTTAAATGTTTTCTCGATCGTGACAGTGTATCAATATGTTGTGCCAAGTGATGTGATGTCTAACAAATCCATCTCATCCTAGATGTACCTATGTATGCAACCGTGATATTTGAGTACCAAATTCCGCTCCAAATCCTTGATACCCAACATTGTGCGAAGGGTATGAAAAATAGTTTTAAACTCTGGCAAGTCTTGGTCCCTTCCCTACTGTAGCGTGGTCCACTTTATGTATTTATCCTCATAGCTTATGACAGGGTAGTTTTTCTCCTTAATGGCATCCCGAAATGAATTCCAAGTGGGTGTTGTTGTAAATAGTGAGGATGTACTTTCATCCTTATGCTCGCTGTAGGTTTCCCACTAGTCCTTGACATGGGGGGCGGCTTTGAGAAGTGAAAAACTGATTTTTTGCATGCTGGAAAAATCATGAACAAAAAAATATCCTTCTACCATATTCAACCATTTATCTATGGCATATGTGTTTATTTGACCCTCAAATATGGGAATGTCAAAATTAACGTGTACCTTAGAGGGTGTGGCTCTTCCAGAGTAACTGCTGGAAGTCGATGTGTAGCCCCTGGGTAGCCGCTGAAGGATTTGGGAAAAGTTGTCAATCATCGCATTCCTTTGGCACTTGAGGGCTTCTTCAGGCAATATATTGATAGGATCACCTGCCCCCTCATCTTTCTTTTCATCCACCATGGGAGGCTGTCAGAATTTGCAAGGTTGATCTTCGAAAGGTTCAAGCAGATCGAGCCCTAACTCCTTAAATCTCAACTTCATTGGGGACATGCAAAGAAAAACAATGAAAGAGCATACTGCTCTGATACCACTAATCTGTATTTAGATAGGAACATAAAAAATTATAGATATAATCATAAATATAAAGATGCGAAAGAAATAACACTTCCTTTTATTAATAGAAAAGTACTAAAGTATGCTTACAGATAGGATGGAAATAATACTAGCTAAAGTGATGGTAGCTTATCTCTGAGAAGAGATGTGGTGGTTACATGCCTATGAACTGAGTTACATTAAGGCTCAAAGGCCTATTTATTATTGAGAAGCAATGGAAAACCTTAAACATCCAACAACCTAAACCTAGGAGATGAAGTGCCAAAATTGTGGGCCTCATTTGGGTAAATCAGTACATCATCTTTCCGGGGTCGTAACTTTGTCATACAATATCCGTTTGACTATCATAATACCTTGTTTATAATATCTCTAAGAGAAGGCCAAAAAAAAAATGGCATGCCAATTTCGGATAGTCTTCATCTCTCCATTTTCCCTAAAAACGTCGTTTAGGGCCTCAAAACAGCTCCGGAAGTTCAGGACCCAAAAAAATGCGAGAAACAGTAAATTGTGCTATAATTGAGGAAACTAAAAAACTAAAAGAGATAGAGTTGGGGATAAAAGTGGAATAGGTAGATGGCCACCAATATCCACCTCAATCAATTGTCTTTTAATTGGAACAACGATATCAGAACAAGAAATTGAGATCTTACTATGTCTTTTTATCTCTTCTTGTGTCTTGGATTCCCACCGTACTAGTGTTGCACCCTCCAGCCTCAAGGAAGGTAGATGAATCTTTATTTCATCATCTTGAAGGTTTTGAATTCTACAATAGACCTCCAACTGATGAACCCAATTTTCAAACTTCTCTGCATTCACTTCACCATTATATGTGGGCAATTCAAATTTAACATCAAGTTTTAACAGGGGTGTTTTACCAGTTCCTTTTGAGGTATGTTAATGAGTATGAGTAGGGGTTGTATTAGTAGAATAAGGTGAATATTTATGTGAATATGAATATGAATATGATGTTGGAGAGGGTGGAGGTTTACCTCCATTTCCATTACCTCCTCCTCCTGAAGAACCTTCTCCTTTTGGAGGTTTGGAGCTTTCACCCTGCAGTCTAGTATTCCTCTGTTCATAAAGGACTTTAACCATCTCTCTCATTTCAAAGAAAGTCTTCCTAAGGAACTTCTCATCCTCTTTCATATTTGTAGGGTTTTCTTCATGTGACATGCTCACTAAAGCTTCAACTTCAACTTGAGGAAGAACTTGTGGTGGAGATTGTTGCAAGCTTGCATTCCTCCTCCTTGACCGAACTTTGGGAATTTCAACTAGCTTTCCTTCTCCTCTCTTGAGCTTCAACCTTGTAAGCATGACATTCACTTGAAAATAGTTAAATCTGTCTTGCACAAAGAAAACCAAGAGCTCTCATACCAAATTTGATCTAAATAGGAAAATTAGTTTTGTTGTGCTAAATTCTTCTTCAAAATACGTAAAACTGCTTAAGGATTCATGAGGTTAATTTCAAGTTTAAACATGATTTTTCGAGTGTTTTTTATGTAACTTTTATGTACAAATTAACATAAACAAATGACTGAACAACAGTATGTAACAGACATGAACATCACCAAAATCGTATCACAACAACACGTGATGAAGGAGTTCACCCCTCCTAGGCTACGTCTCCTTGGTCCAGCTTCCAATAGCTTGGCCCTTTCTATTATGCTAAAAAGCTTGAACACATCAGTTTATAATTCTCAGCTAGCTCTGG
The DNA here is from genome assembly GCA_000404065.3 of Pinus taeda. Classification (NCBI taxonomy): domain Eukaryota; kingdom Viridiplantae; phylum Streptophyta; class Pinopsida; order Pinales; family Pinaceae; genus Pinus; species Pinus taeda. The sequence continues at coordinate 256,747 of APFE031367249.1, forward strand.
AACATGTTTTAATGGCTCCAAAATGCCCAACAATATCTATGTAGCCTCTTTCTACTCCTGATTTGGTAAAAAACAGAAGAAGTTATCACTTCCCAAAGTCTTTCTGCTATTCGCTCTACAAACTCCCCAAATTTTGCCACCATCCTATAAATTCGCCCCAAATTGTGTTAGTGGAGCACCGATTTCACCGAATTCTTGGTGAAATTGTTAGACACTTTAAATAGGCTCTGACACCTAAATTCTACAATTTTTGGGCCACATGGGGGCCACATGCCCGAGGCTAAGTTCGATGGCTTGCCCCCACAAATTGGGCCCTCACTCTTCTCCGTCGTGGTTCCGTGGGTGGCACGTGCCCAAGGGCTAGCTCCGTGGTTGGCCCTTCTATAGATTAGTGTGGACATAGTCTTCAAATAAATGTTGAATACTGTAACGGTTAAGAGCTATTGTTGCGGTGAATTGGTAGGAGGCTTGGTCTTGATACTTGGACATTGCGGGTTTGACCCTTGCTACTATTGCCCAAACCTTAACCAAAATTACCGTGGCCCTCAAGCTACCATGTGGCAGCCTTTGGCTGGGTCATGTGCCTGTGTGTGGTTGGCCACCTTCCGACCAATAGAATTCATCCAATACTGAACCAATCACATCGTGATATTTGGAACCACACAATTTTCTAGAGTTTCATAGACATCCTACTACATATGCATGCCCAATTAGTGCCACACTAGCTATATAGACTACTACCTGGGTTGTCTGCATTTTCTTTTTTTATTTTCCTATTTAGGAAAACAAATAGAATATGTTTATGGGAGAAAACGGTGTATGTTTCACACAAAATGAGTTGCACCAGATTCAGGATGACGAGCACTACACGGTCATTCAAGTTCCACACTAATCCAACAACCTTGAATTTTGAGCTATGTTTTGAGCACCTGATCAACTGTCCCCTAGAGGAGAGACATATTTTATTATTGATGTCATTTCCATCGTTGTTCTAGTGTCCAAATATCCCTATAGAATGATTATTCCTTAATTAATGGAATTAAAGATTTAGTTACAAGGGATGCTTGACAAAAGTACATAAGGCCTAATATGTTTATATGGGGTGCACCAATTTTGTTTGTCAAAAAAAAGGATGGAACAATGAGGCTTTAAATTGATTATAGATAGCTTAATAAAATGAAAATTAAAAACAAATAACTTCTACCTAGGATTGATGATTTGTTTGATCATGTTCAAGGAGCATCAATATTTTCAAAAAATTATTTAAGGTTGGGATATCATCAAATAAGGATCAAGGATGAGGACATACACAAGGAAACATTTAGAACAATATATGGACAACATGAATTTGCAGTTCTGCCATTTAGACTTACTAATGCACCTGCAACTTTCATGGGCTTGATGAATAGTGTGTTGAGTCCTTACCTTGTCAATTTTGTCATAGTATTTGTAGATGATATTCTATTTTACTTTAAGGGTAAAGAAGAACATGAGAAGCATTTACAATTTGTTCTTCAAACACTTAGAGATAATGAGGTGTATGCTAAGTTTAGCAAATTTTCATTCTAACAAGAAAAAAATCAATATTTAGGCAATGTAGTGTCAAAATAAGATATTATTGTGGGTCGAGAAAAGATTAAATTCATTGTGGAGTGGTCAGTGCCTAATGATGTAGTTGGTGTCAGGTTATTTATGGGGATTGCAAGATGCTATGGAATATTTATAAAGGTTTTTTCTAAGTTTTCCTATCATATTACTTCTTTACAAAATAAGGTGATAAAATTTGAATGGAATAAAAGGTGTCAGGACAACTGTTGGCTTGATGGGTCCTCACACAGGTTCAACATTAAGCAACCAAGAAAATCCCTACACTACTGACCCTTTCGTCATCAATATGTGGAGCGCAGACTGAAGTCTCACCCAAAGCAGTATCAGGGGATGCATGAACCAAGTTTCTGCACCCTGATATGGTTGTGATGTCGGTTATTTTCCCTAACCTTCCTTTGTGCAGATCGATAATCCCTTTAGGGCTTATCAAAATACTTCTCCTATTCATCCTCAAAGCCTCCACGAAAATCTCCAGTCATCCTTCACGGGCCCTAAATAGATAGATCAGGCACTTATGCAACCCTATAATTACTCTTACTTCTGTATCTAACCACATTTACTCAAGTATTGGTTACTTTAACATACAATTATGGTTATCTTCGTGTAAACATATATCTCCACTTGTAGTCATATAAACATAGAAACATAGATATTCGTGCATCATAGTAGCATTAAAACATAAACCCAATATTCGACATAACATAATCGCATGAATTGAATAGAAGTAAAAGACACAGGTAATTCCAAAATACTCCTCTTTCTTACTGGTTCAAAGATCTATTACAAACTTTGACTACCCTGCGTACATAGCTGCAGGGGTTCGTGCACTCAGCTGCGAAATTCTACCCTAGGCATCTGCACACTCAGTTGTAGGGCCACTTCCTACGCTAAGACTCTTCACTCTTGGCTCTCACAAATCCATTACAAACCTAGACTTCTAGCAAAAAATTATGAACTAAACTACCTTAGACTCCTCTAAGACCTCCTTTGTACATCTCTAAAGCTGAAATGACTTATACAAAGAAGGGAGGAAAACCCTTAGTAACTCTTTCCATCTTCGCGCTCTGCAGCCACAAAATGCAGATAATTCCCATTCTTTACACAAAAGTTGGGCCTTTAGCCCAAAAACTTGGGCTTTTAACCCGAAAATTGACCCTAGGGGACCCGTTCCCAACAGGCCCCCAACAAAAATATGGTGACTCACCCTCAAGTCACTCTACCAGTGCGAAGATCTTGTCACGAAGACCTCCCATCTCCACCTATACCATTGCAACTTTAGCGGTGCATTTTTTTGTCACCTGCTTCATCTGTTTGATCAGTTGCTCCATTGCTAGCCCTACGTCATTTTCCTGTACCTTCTACTGCGTTCCCTGCAGACTAGCTGGTGTTCCTTCGATGGTGGTTCTTAGTGCACGGGCTTCATCAAGCCAAGGCCCGATTCTAGCTTTGAGGAAACCCTATTTTCACTGCATTTCATCCACCTGCTCCTTTAGCACCTTTTCCTCCTATAATTTTTCTAGCCTCTACCTAAGGGAGATGGTGTGCACCCTCACTTTGACTTCATCATATCTTTGTTGTAGCTCTAGGGCCTCTGTTTCTAAACTTTATAAGGTGGGATCCTCCTGTAAATTGATAACCACTTCGAGCAGCTACTCGAAGAGAGTTGTGCACTCCTTCACTACGCTATCTATAGTGGCTACTGCATCTCTAATAGTGGCCTCGCGCTACTCCTTTAGCTCTAGTAGAGTCGAGGGTCGATTCCTCACCATAAGTTCTGCGATGTTAAGGTTCAGGTCCAATTGAAGCTTGTCCAACTTTGATCTCACTTCGCGCACTCTGGCAATGAGCTTCCAAATTCGTTCGTCCACTAGCACATCTTCAGGAATACCCAACTCTGGGACACACCTGCATGCCTCCACCACTACCTTGGTAGTGTGCTCATTCTTCATTGTGACAGCCTTAAAGAGCTCGATGCTAGAAGTATTCTTGGAAAACATTTGGGCATTTTTCACCTTCTACTCACTAATGACATTCAATACTCATTGTTCACGAGTCTCAAGTTTTGTGATCACACCATCATGCAGGGTATGAAGGGCTTCTCTTGGAAGTATGGCCAACTCTATCCCAACCTTCTCGAGGGTGCGTATAGTGGCCCGATGATCTTCTGCTTCCACAGTTAGTGCTCCATCTGGCAGCACGATAAATTGACAGTACAAGAGGCGAACCATTTCTGTTGCTTCAACTATTGTAGGTGCCAAGATGGTTGACCCTGTGCTAATACGACCCACATTGGTATGCACTTGTGACACCTGGACCTACATCTCGCACAAACCCGTCTGAATGGCACCTAAGGCCTACTTCGGCTACTACTCGAACTGTTGTAGCAGTTCCGAGGTGGCATCCCTCACCATATCATCAATGTCATTCAAATCACCTTTTGTCATGGCGATTGGGTCGAGGGAAGTCTGACTAGCCTTGGACTTCTTCCGTGGCCCTACCTTCTCTAGTTCCCTGTTGCACTTAATCTAGAATGGTGTAGTCTTTAGGTACGCTCCTCCCTACCTTGTCTATTGTTCCTCCTCCTCTTTGGTTTCCGGGGAACGTGACTTCTGACTCCTGTTGGAGTCACTCTCCTCTTCTTCCTCTATCTATTTTTCGGTAGCATGCTCTACCCTATCTTTTTCCTCAGCCTCCTTATTCCCCTTTTCTGCTAGTTGTTCCATCTTCCACCTGGTCTCTTCCTTCTTTCGTTGTGCTGCAGACTTGGTAGAACGATCTATCAAGTCTGAAGTGGTGCGCCAATCTATTGGCCAATGGTCAAGGACTACTATGATCACATCGTTTGTGGCCAGGTATGGAAGGTCATACAACTTTTGTTCAGGATCCTTCTATGCATGCATGGAGACCCGATGGAAGTCTTCCTTGAACTCCACATACTCTGCAATCTGATCATAAACGATCGGTCACAACCACTGTTTGTATTTGATAGCCACGTGGATCTCCACGTTTCTATCCTTGACCCTTTGGGGGTCCTTCATGTCTCAGAGTGAATTGAACTTTGCTGCTTTTGGTAGTTCTTGTGTGACCTTAGGAAACTGACTATCCTCTGGTAAATCCCACATGGCCAACACTATGGACAGCAACAACCATGCATAGTGAAATGTTTTTCTTTGATCCTATGCCTCTCTGCAATTTGTGAGAAACTCACTACAGAGGTAGTGCACCCAGTTGAACTGTACATCTTCCATGCACTGGGCCACTAATGACATTACTAGTGTCGACACTTCATTTACACAACACTTCCTCATAATCTTTCTTGCCAAGATCTGAGCAGTTACCTTGACTGCAAAGATCCCTATGCTAGCAATGGAGTAGCCACATGGCTTATTTGAGAGCTTAAATTTATCCTTCATTACTTCGGCGAGGTCGTGCTCACTGGCCTTTCCTTCCAATGCCATGGGCGGGTTTTCTCCTACCTGCGGTAGCCAAGTGATCATATGGATCAGCATGTCAGTGATCGATATTGGATCCTCTAGCCACAAGTGCCCATCATGCACCAATAATAGTAGCTGCTTGATCACTATCATGGTTATGGGTGTGCGGTTGTAATGGAGTGCCCACAACATGTTTAACAGACCAACCTTATCCACCTCTTTTACCCACTTTCTTAGCTCTAGCATGGTCACAACAACGTATTTGTAGAAGATGTGTTGCAGGAGTTGATCTATGGCTAAGTGGGGAAAGCACTCTGTATCAGCCAAATCCCAATATTCCAATTTTAAGAAGGGGACACGCCCCAGGCACGGTCCTTCAAAGGTGATTTTTCCTAGCAGCAAATGTGTATTCAGTGTGACCTTGTTTTCATCAATGTCCTTCAGAACCTTTGTCTTGCCTCTGTGTGGAGGAATGTACTCGGGAATCTTAGAGATAGGGTCGAAACCCTCCACATGAACATCCTCCAACCCGATGTCAATGTCTTCCTTGTCCATATGGTTCTCCTCAACATCCTCTTCAGGTTCAAGGTCAATTAGTTTTCTCTTCTCCTGTACAGTGGGATTTTCCTTCAATGGGTGCCTTTTGGGTGATGCACGCACCGACTGTGGTGCTTTTTGCTTATCTTTCTTTGATTTTGGACCCTCTTGGGCCAGCGTAGGCCTCGGCCTACGTGTCCTCACTGATTTAGGCATTTCTAACGGTCCTTCGCCACTCTCAACCTAAGGGGTAGCTTCCTCAGCAATGATTGCTACTTCTAGGGCAGTTCCCTCAACTGCCATTGTTTCTCCTGCACTCACGGTTTCTGCGAGCGTCGACATAACACTAGACAACAACTCCTGCATCTCTTTTGGAAACCTCTCAAAAACTAAACTCATTATCAAAGCTTCAAAGTTCTCACATTTCATGCATGCTTGAGAGCTCAACACCTCAATTCTCAAAATGCCAAGTGTTTTTCACTGGATAGCCACCTATAATTTATAGGCATTTTCGAATTCAAATCCAACTGTTCCCCGCAAAATTTGTTCATAAATGCTCGATTGGCGGTAGATTTTCACAGATCTTTTCCTAGAAGTCTAACATAAATGCTGCCCCCATGATCCATTTAGTCATTTTCCCACTGTCAAGTCATGAAAAGTGACCATAATGGTCACTTTCCAGCTACCTTGCATAGTCCCTTCTTGGATAGCGCAGCTTCCTGCACGTTTCTGCTAACACTATGAAATTCCTCCATTCTGCGTAGTTCCCCAACCTGGGCAGTGTATTTTATAGTCCTGCGCCTCCTTTCAACTACCTGGAGTGCTAAGACTATGCTTCCGCCATGTAGTCATCTAGCCAGATCGCTAATGTGTGGTGTCAATCAGCTACCATTAACTCGCCCTGGGAATGGTTCTCCATTCAACTTTACCAACTGAACTTCTCCACCATCAGTAATCTCCTTGATGACATATGGCCCTAGCCAATGCATCCGAAATTTTCCTGGAAATATATCAAACTTGTTGTCATATAATAGAACTAAATCATTTACCTTGAAGGTGCGAAGTTTGATGTGCTGATTGTACGATGCCTTTTTGTGCTCCTTTTGAACTTGTTGATGGAATCTAACTAGAAATTTATCTTCTTCAAGCTCTGTTATTTGCACGAGCCTCTCTTCCAGGGCTCTAATGACTACCATTCATGTGAATGCTACTATGCACAGACTAGGTACAATGTACTGCACTGGCATCACAGCTTCCATGCCATAAACTAGTTTGAATGGCGTTTGTCCAATCAACTTCTTGCAATTCATTCTATAATCCCATAGCACCACGGGCATGCGAATATCCCAGTCATTTCTTTGAGCATTGAAGACCTTTGTGAGTGTGCTCTCCAATATTTTATTAAACGCTTCCATTATCCCATTAGCCTTCAGATGATATGGCATTCTCTTCTGATGGTAGACCTAAAATTCCTAGATGTCATCATGCTAATCTTATCATTAAGAAAGTGTGTACCGCGATCGCTTATTAAAATTTTTGGACAACCAAACCTTTTCAGCACGTACTCAAAGTTGAATTTGGTTGTTGTTGTACTTGTACAGTCCTTCATAAGCTACGCCTCCACCCATCTAGTTAAGTACTCAGTTGCGATGATGATGTATCACCCACCTGTCTTCTTCCCTGGAGGCTGAATTGGTCCTACAAAGTCAATCGCCCACTTTTCAAAGGGCTATAGAGATACTTGCAGATTTAGTGGCAGCTCATCCCTACGTGAGGGTCTACATATCCTTTGGCATGTGTCGCATGCCCTACAATACACTTTTGAATCCTTATGCAAGGTCGGCCACCATAACCCAACGTGTAGAATCTTCTGCGTTGTTTCTTTTCTTTCATAATGACCTCCTGCTTCTCTACCATGAGCCTCAGTGAGGATGGTGTTTCATTCAAACGCTGGTACATAACATCACAATATTTCATCTGATCCCATTTTGTACAAGTTCCCTACAATTACAAAAAATTCTATCATGTGCACAACCATTTCCTTCTTTTGTTGGCTTGTATATCCTTCTAGAGCCGTACCTGTCTTCAGGAAGTGTATAATATCTTCAAATTGGTTGTCCACACTGCTTACTACAAAGATTTGTGTGTCAAGTAGTCCTTCCTCCAAATTCCTAGGTTCCTCTCCTGTTTCAATGTGTGATGGATGATCCGGTCCAGCATTCAAGCATCCTGGTTTCATAATAACTTCAAAATCATACTCTTGAAACGAAAACAACCACCTACATATCTTTCCCCCCAACACAAGCTTGTTGACCAGGTATTTTAATGTCGAATGGTATATATAGATCTTAAATTGTCCACCCAATAAATAATGCTTGAACTTCTTGAGCACATACACCATAGCTAGTCCTTCGTGCTCTGGCGTGGAATAATTTTTCTCAGCTTTGGATATCTTCCTACATGCAAATGTTATACGGTGATCCAAGTCCCCCTCACTGGCCTATGTCAATATTACGCCAAGTGCAATACATGACATGTCGACATGCACATGAAATTCCTTCTTTCAATGTGGGAAGACTAGGATCGGCACAGTGACCATTTTCTCCTTTAGCAAATCCAAGCTCTTCTAGCATTCTTCATTCCAACATAGCATAACATCCTTCTTTAACAATTTTTCCATCGGTGAGGTTATCTTTGGCATATCTCTTGATGAATTTCCTATAGTATCTCCTATTCCCTAACGTTGCACGTAGCTATTTCACACTCCTTGGCACCTCCAACTTGATTGTGACCACGATATTTGCAGGGTCTACCATCAAGCCTTGTCTGCATACCACATGGCCCAACAAGATCCCAAAAGGGACACAAAAAAAACATTTCTTCAGATTAAGCGTGATCTAGTACCTCTGACATGTATCCATCATTAAGCATAGACTTGCCACATGGCACTTCACCAATGCAAACACTGTCCAATCGTCAAAGTATACTTCTAGAAATTTATGAATTAAATCCTTGAAGACTGCGATGACTTCACATGAAAAGATCACTGGTGTGTTCTTCAGCCCAAAAGGCATCATCGTATACTAGAAGAATCCCCATTCAGCCTCGAATTTCATCTTACTTCTATCCTTTAGTGCAATCTTGATCTGATGGTACCCAGAGAACCCATCAGTGAACAAATATGCTTGCAGGCCACCAACATTATCTAGGACCTCATCGGTGAATAGTGTTGGGAAGGGATCATGCATGCAGGCATCATTCAACTTCTTGAGATCTATGCATATCCTTATTTCTTCCTTCTACTTCTTTTCTTGAACCACTATTGGGCTTACCCAATCAGATTCTTGCATTGGTTTAATAATACATGCCGCGAGCATATTGTCTAACTCTAAGTGGACCCTTTCTTTATACTTCAGATTAAGGCAGTAAAGTATTTGATTCACAGGTTTCACGTTTGGTTTTAGGGTGATCTTCATGACACTGAGGTCTCCTATTATCCCTTTCAGATCTGAAAATTTTGTGGGAAACAGTTCTTGATATTCACAGAGTAGTTTAGTGACCTTATCTACTATCGCGTCATCCCAGTAGTCCCCAATATTTGGAAACTTTGGCTCTGCCTCCATGCCAATGTTCACCGGCCTGGTTTCTAGTGGCTTAGTTATTTCTAGGTTCTCTAGTTGTGGTCCTTCAATTTTGTGGTATTCTTCAGTCTTTGGAATATTAATCTTCCTCGGGTCTTCGTATTCTTCTTCCGCTGTGACATTGTAGCACTCTAGCGCGGGGCTTAGCTGGGTGGTCCAATCAAGTTGAACCAAATCTAGAAGATCCTGTGGTATCCTAAAAATTATCGTCTTAACCTCCTGTAACACTTCGTCAATACATTCAAATCCATCCTCAAAATTGAACGTCATAAAAAATCCTTGGCGCAAAATATCCCATTATTTAATGCCATGGTGGAGTTCCATCTCCGAGTACCAATTCAATGGTATAACATCCAAGGTATCACAAAACAGATGGACCCATTCTAGTTGAGGCTTCACTCTATACACTTCAGTCCATTTGGCTAAATGGTCGCACGGATCATTTCTCCCATCATATTTTTCTGTTAATTGCACGTTTAGATGACCAAACCATACCCTCATCATCCTATTATATTCGTGCTAATCATAAAAACTATCTTCGTGCATACCCCACCATCTTGTGAGTGTACCACAAAGCACCCAATCTAATGCTTGGAAGTGATGCTTCTCTGGTATTTCCCTTTTCAATGCATCCAAAAAGTGATCAACATCGGTCAACCCATTATAGTAAGGAAAATTTCTTACCTCTGATGATACATAGTGCAACGACTTAGTCATCATATTACAGCGCAACGTAGATACTTCACGTAGTCGATTTTGCTAGTGATGTAGTTCTTCGTCTAAATCTGATGTACAGGAGCTCTCACATTCCCATGCAATGCATCTGTCTACTGTGAGATTCACCCAATCCTAATCTCGTGTCATTATCTTGTAAATCTGGTCCAAATTTTTATCACTTTCATAATCGCGGACCGGTTCAGTATAGCATGGTCCTTCTACAGAGTCTAGCGGCACCACTACATAAAGTGATTTCTTCTCAAATATCATCTTTTGCTTCTTCAGGATGATTACCCCATTCATGTCAGTGGCCCATTGGGATGATTTTATGTTGATTCTCCATCCTTAACTGAATTGAAGACCACTGTAGCGTAGGTCTCCCCATTCTTTCCCATGTCTATTTCAACAAAAAATTCGCATCGGACCCTAGGTCCAAGATAACATGGTCCATTTTGTATTCTCCTATCTATGTGGTGAGTCTCATCTCATGTCCAGTTCGTGCCTTATGCTTACCAGGCTTCCTAACTATGCACGGTCCATTAGTAGCAATTTCCTTGCTAGCGCTAATCTTACTATTGCGAAGTAGTTTCATGCAGGTCTCCAAGAATGTGGTAATCATGGACAAGTCCATTTCTTCAACCGGTTTCTCCCGAATCCCTGAGGTAGAGGACTCAGTGAAACTTTTCTTTGCTTCCATAAATGTTTCTTTTATGCATTCTAGATCAAACCGATCTCTTTTTATGGTACTTTGCAAACCTACTAGCCTTCTTCGGGTTGCTTCCCCTTATCCTCACCAGTCGTCACTCCACTCCACAATACAATATTTACCTTGGTGTCTTCCTCGTGAGGCTCAACCTTCATCATCTGCAAGTTCTAAGTTGGTTGTTGAGGCTATGCCTCCCTCTCACGTATCTTGGCTAATAATATAGGGCAATCCTTCTTCGCATGGTCAAATTTAGTACAATAGTGGCATGACAACAACGTCAGATTTAGGCAGTCTCATGTGTAGTGTCTTGGTCCTCCACAATTGTAACAAATAATTTTCCGTCATCCTCTACCATGTCCTCCTCCACCTTGGCCTCGGGCACGCCACTAATACTCGCCTCATGCTTCTCCAATGCCTTGGTCCGGAGGTCACGTTTCTGCCAGAACCCTGTATGCAGGTGTCCTGTCCATCATTAATTAGTAACTTTTGAAATTGTGCTCATCAGGACCCACAAATTGACAAAAGTTGGAGAAGATACGTTGCAGTTTCTATACGAATTTCTGCAGCAAATGGAAATTGTCTGTTGCATGTTTCCTAGCTTCCTGACAGATATCACACCATAGTGTGGGCTCTGTACTTAGCCCTGCTGCAACTTCCAGCCTCAGAGGCCTTGGTCCCCCTGATGCAACATAATTTGTGAAAACAGGACAATGATCTTTGTCATGCCCATGGATTTTTCACTTTAGTCACCACACTTCTTTGCGTGCCTCTGGCCGAGTTGTTATTTATTTCTTCAGACTTTGCATTATGAGGCAAAGGTTCTAAAATTGCACATGAATCTACTAAACCCACAGATTAACATCCTACATTGGTGTCTCCTGTAATCTCATCTTGATTTCCAGAGCTTCTACCTGGGTCCCGATCTTCTGTTGTGATAGTGCAACCCTTCGATGAGGCAGGAGAGAGGCCACAAACCATTCACGGTGCTGCCCATCAGTCATATTCATGTTGGATTCATGGATCATACACTTCAATATTTGCTCCAAATTCTAGGGCATCTCCCTAGGCTTCATCATGATCTCCTTGAATCCGACAATCGATTGTGCCTCGGACTTAGGCCTACTAAATTCCTTATTCAGCGCAGTCTAGATATTGGCCAATGTGGACGTCGGATTATCAGTGCAGTACTTAATGTACCAAGTTAGTGTGTGGTTTTGCAAAGCACTAATCAACGTAGTTTCCTTCATTTGATCATTTGTGATACCCTCAGCTTCCTACACAGCCTTTGTGATGAACCAAAAATGGTCTAGATCTTCATTTCCTACACCCTTGAACAAAAGTAGCTTTATGGAGTTTGCTATGTTGAATGGTGGTGGAGGTGGCAGTAGTGTGGGTGAGGGGGTAAGTGGTGGAGGTGAGGATGGAGGTAGTGTGGATGGATGAGGTGAGGATGGAGGTGGTGCAAGTATTCATGGGAACCCCTATCTTATCAACTAAATAGATCTCAGTAGAGAAGCCTGTGTTTCTGCTTCATCATCACTCTGAGGAGGCTCAATCAGTGGGCTATATGTAGGGCCTCTTCTTACTCATCCCTGAAAGTCCTTCCACTTCATGTAGCTAAAAACATCAAGGTAACTACATAACCCAGTTTTCACAAAAGAGTATCTTAATCCAAGTATTTAATGATTTTAAATACTTGCCTCACAGCCCCTTGAAGAAGCAGTGCTCTACTTCATTGTAACTGACTAAAGTAGAGACCGCAAACTTTGTCACAAACCCTCCTATGATACAGTCGATCCAATGATCGATAATGCATGCACTCTTATCTTTAGAGGCTTCCAATTTCCGCACTAACTCCAGGGTCCAGAGAATCGTACCATCAAGCCTCCACCTCCCTTAGCCATATGCCAAATTCACGATCCACTCGTATAATTCAACCAGGAAGGAAAAGAGGAGGATTTCATGAATCTCTGTGTACAAATATATGTCCAACCACTGTTCTTTCATCAATTTTTTATTCTTATTTTCTTAAGCCATGAATTCATGGACCTTCCTATCCAACCAGTCTTCAATTTCCTTCTTAGTTGGATTCCAATGATGTGACATCACACATCTCATTATGCAGATCTCAGTTCCACTAACAAAACCATTGGTTGGCTTGATGGGCCCTGACCCAAGTTCAACATTAAGCAACCAAGCAAATCGCTAAACTACTGGCCCTTTCGTCATCAATCCACGGAGCGTGAGCTAAAGTCTCACGCAAACCAATATGGGGGGATGCAGGAACCAAGTTTCTGCACCCTATGATGGTTGTGATGTCGGTTATTTTCCCTAACCTTCCTTCACACAGATCGATTAGCCCTTTAGGGCTTATCAAAGTACTTCTCTTCTTTGTCCTCGAAGCCTCCACGAAAGTCTCTAGTTGTCCTTTGCGGGCCCTAAATAGATAGATTAGGCACTTACATGCCCCTGTAATTACTCTTATTTATGTATCTACCTAGATTCGCTTAAGTATTGGTTACTTTAACATGCAATTACGGTTATCTTCATGTAAACATATATCTCTACTTGCAGTCATATAAAATAGAGAAACATATAGACTCACACATCAGAGTAGCATTAAAGCATAAACCCAGTATTTGACATAACATAATTGCATGCAATGAAAAAAAGTAAATACACAAGTAATTTTAGAATACTCCTCTTTATTATTGATTCAAAGATCCACCACAGACTCTAACTACCTTGTACACACAACTGCAGGGGTCTGCGAACTTCTACCCTAGGGCTCTGCGCACTCAACTACAGAGCCTGTTCCTACGCTAAGACTCTTCGAACTTAGCTCTCATAGACCCATTACAAACTCATACTTCTACCAAAAACTTATGAACTGAACTATCTTAGACTCCTCTAAGACCTCCCTTTTATATAATCCCATGGTCCAAAGACCATGGGTAGGACTCCAAAGCTGACATGACTTATACAAAAGAAGGGAGGGAAACCCTTAGTAACCCTTTACATCTTCGCGCTCTATGGCCACAAAATGTGGAGACTTCACATACTTTACACAAAACATGGGCCTTCACCCCAAAACTTGGGCTTTTAACCCCAAAATTGACCCTAGGGGACCCGTTCCCAACAACAACTTTGAGAATTTGAGGTAGTGACTAACTACCACTCCTATCCTGAAATTACTTGATCGAAAAAATGACATTGTTGTTTGTATGGATGCTTGCAAAGAAGGTTTGGGAGGTGTTATGATGCAATATGAAGATGTAACCAATTATGAGTCCAAAAAACTCAAATTTCATGAGAGGAATTATCCTACACATGATTTAAAATTTCCATCTATAATACATGCTTTAAATATGTGGAGACATTACTTGATTTGGAGGAAGTTTTAGTTAAGGACAATCAATAAATCTTAAATATATTTTTGATCAGCCAAATCTAAATGGAAGACAAGCTCGATGGCTAGCCTTATTAGTGAGTATGATTTTGAAATTGTGCACACTAAAGACAAAGAAAATAAAATTGTTGATGCTTTGAGTAGAAAAATACATCATATTTGCATACTTTCATCAGATAATTAGCAAACAAAATTGATTAAAATGACAAAAAGAATAGAATAATTATATGAGGAGTATCTATAGATCAAAAGGAAGTTGTTGAAAATTGAACAATTAAGTGAAAATGAGACTTATTTTTCACTAAATAATGCATATCTTTTATTGTTTAAAGCCATAATTAATTTCCAAATGACCTAGGATCAAAAACTTTTATGTTTTTTGAATTACATAAAAGTATCACAATAGGTCACCCTGGGTATCAAAAGTCGATAATTGTGTTAAGTAGAGATTATTAGTTTCCAAGCATGAAGTTTGAAGCAACAGAATATGTGGCTAGATATTTGGAATGCCAACAAGAAAAGGAATCTAACCAATGCCCAGTAGGTTTACTGCAACCATTTCCAATTCCAAAATCAAAATCGGAAACCATATCCATGGATTTTATTATGGATTTTCCAAAAAAAAGGAAAATAGCATGATCCAATAAAGGTAGTGGTAGATAATCATAGTAAAACTTCACACTTTATTCTTGTTAAGTGTACTTTCAAAGCTATCAACATAGCATAAATATTAATGAAGGAAATAGTTAGGCTTCACAGTATAACCAAAATAGTAATTTTAGACTATGATGCCAAATTTACTTCAAACATTTTGAAGGTATTGTTTGAAGGAATGGGAAAAAGCCAAATTTTAGTACAACATATCACCCTCAAACTGATGGAAAAACAAAAAGAATTAACCAATCTTAGAAGACATGGTGAGAATGTATGTTATGGAAAAACAAACCAAATGGGAAGATTACTTTCACATGGTTGAGTATGCTTATAATTATGGGTACCAAACTTCTTTAAACATGGGTCCCTTTGAAATACTCTATGGAAGAAAATGCAAGGCATGTCTTAGTTGGGATCATCCTAAAGATCGATTAGCGTTGGGTCTAGACATGTTAAAGGAGATGGAAGAGGTGGTTAAATAGATTAGACATAACTTGAAAATAACATAAGAACATCAAAATAGGTATGCATATTTAGAACGAATACCAAGAGAGTTTAGTGTGGGAAATCATGTATATTTGAAAGTGAAACTCAAGAAGAGCACACTTAGACATAGCATTTGTGCTAAGTTATCACCTAGATCTTGTCGACCTTTGAAGTCCTAGCTAGAATTGGACCTATTTCTTATCAACTTTCCCTTCCAGCAAACATAAAATTCACAATGTTTTTCATGTGTCTTTTTTCAAAAATCATGTTCATGATCTGACTCACATCATTGATTGGAATGTTTTATAGGTGGAACTAGAGGGAGAGTTCCTAAAATAACAACTGTGTGTTCTAGACCAAAGAGTTGTCCCACTCCCAAACAGAGATATAGTGCACCTAAAGGCTCAATGGAAACATTTCAGTCTAGATGCGAAAACTTGGGAGTTGGAGGATGCTTTCAAAGAAGCATATCCCTCTCTATTTTGACGAAAATCAGAATGTGTTTCTGAAATAATATTGATTAGACATTGGGATGGTGTCAAAATTAAATGGGCGAGGATGTGATATCCCTTGGATTGATGCTTTATATTGGGTCTTAAAATTGTCATTCACTTCCATTACACTTTCACTATCATGTCCATTATATCACCTCCATTTCACCTTCATTTCACTACCATGTCACTACATTCATCTCACATTCATCATTATTGGGTCACATTTATGTTTTTCCAAACTTTATTAATTCTTAGCATTTTTAAGTGAATTTATGGTGAAAAATTGGAAAATAATGTGCATATGCTTATACCTAACAAGTGGGATGAGATTTTCGACATGTTTAGGTCAAAAGGAAGCTTCTAGAAGACCTTTATGTGGCGTCCCAAAGCCAAATTCGAATTTGAGTGGAGAGGATCATGGGATCATGAGGATATGTGTCACATTTCCTATTTGTAATGAAACTCTAAGAAGGCGTGTCTTATCATTTCCTATTTTGATTATAACTCTAGAGGTATAGGGAGAGATTCATGGACTCTCATTAATGAGATGACTTCTCATCTTTTTATATAAATAGGAGATCTCTTTCCTTTATTTGGAAGCTTTGTCAACTCTGTTAGCTCAACTTGTCATTACTTTGTACTTTGTAATTTTAAAGAATTTGAATAAAGCTTTGAAGTTCCCAACATGGAAGGAGATGTCATGGAGCATATTAGAATGTAAGGTAGAGTAGATTTTATTTTGTAGTTTTGCTTTGATTTCATTCAAGTATGTCATTTTATTGTTTTCAAGTTTAATAGTTTATATTTTCCATTCATGCAAGTTTAATTCATGCAAGTGTGTTAAACCGGTTGATTGTAGACCTATCTAATTGTGTAATCTATGCTTAACAAAATAGTCCAAGAAAGTATTTTCCAAATGGTGCTTGGAGCATTCGAGCAAACAGTAGATTAGTTTTTCTTTACATGTTTTGTATTTTCTTTCCATTTCAAATTAGCATAACTGACTGTGTTTCCTATGCTCTCTCAATCATCCCAAGAAGGTGGCTCTACCATTTTCCAAGTGGACTCAATTTGGGTGTTTGTTCATGCGGTAGTGATAGATTCATTTCCCATGCTTTCTTAAGATCATATTTATTGTATACTCAATTCCTTAAGTCATTTCAAGGACATGATTTCGACATCTTCCTATATTGAATGTTCCCAATGGTATTTGAGCATGCAGTAGATCATAATTGTTTTTGTATTGTTTTAAAACTAGCATTATCATTTTTGCTTTTATTTCATAGACATTTTGCCGGCCTAGATTAATCAAACTATTCAAAGTTTTGATTTGTTTTTATCTAATGTTCATTTCCTTTTCTCTCTTCTTTAGAAATTATATTTTAACATTAAAAGTCATTAGATTTAGTTGTCCATTAACATTTAGAGGTTTCATCTAGAAGCATAACTTTTCTTTCTTAGATTAATTTCCTTAAGCATAAGAAACAAAGCCCCCGAAAACAGCATAAACTATAAAACAACGAAGTAAGAGAAAGTTTAACTAAGGACATATAGTGCACCACACTTCATCAATTTATGATACGTGGATTGATAATTTATGTAGAGAAATTTAGGACACTAAATTCACTAGACACTTTTTGTAATCAAAGTATGTATATGTGTGTTTCAATTTAAATGTATTAGTTCAAAAGACATTTAAAATTTTTAATTATCAAAAAATTTATTACTAATAATAACAGGTTGTAATTTGTAGTTATGATGTTTTATTTTGTAAATAAATAAAATATGGAAAATTAGTTTTTAAGTACAAATGGTTGAAAGAGATGAGGTTTCAAATGATTATGGAATATTCATTGCCCATCAATAATTCCCATGCTTCTAATATGGACGATTATATTTAATTGAGAAAATGTGATATTGACTAATTAATTGTTTCCTAGAAGATAGGGAGATGTCTTCAGGAGTGGGAAAAAGAAGCTCATTAATGAGTTAATAACTTCCTGCCACCTATCGGTGAGGTGGAGGCATTTATTAATCATAGAAAGAGTGGTAGATGAGAATTGGATAAAAATATTATGTTTTCTTACGTTTTGTCTCATTCTAAGAGCAGAGGACACTAGAGAGAGCTAAGAAATAGAAACTGAAGGAATTTACAAGCCTAATATGCTTGCGGGTGCATTAGCTGTTTTACAGTGTCAAGGTTGTGAGGAGCCAAGTACTTGACTATTAATTATCCACGAATACTGTTTCGAGTTAGTATCTCTAACTTCTGTATTCAATTTATTGTCGAGAGAAAAGAAACAGGTTATGTGTTATACTTAGATTTTATACAATGGAAGAAAAGAGAAAAGAAAATTGATTATTATTTGAAGTTTAAAATGCTATGTTTCATTTATTTACTTTGTACATTTTAAATTAAATAGTAAGCACGATTTGGGAAAAGGAAAATACACTATTATATTTTATTTGAAAGTTTGTATAGAAAAATGAAAGAATGAAATAAAATGGTCTATGTTATAGAGTATGACTTCAGAGAATAGAACTTTTTATAGTGCTAGCTAGAAGTGGAATTTATCGAGCAGAAAGAAAAAAATGAAAGCAAATGTAAGTGCGGGTATATATTTATATGTGTTAGAATAGGTATAAATATCTAAAGAATCATTTATTATGATAAATAAATTACCAACATGTGTCAATGTTTCTTTTATAAAATATACATAATTGTTTATACATGTTTATAGGTATTAGACCAAGTTTGGTCATTTATAAAATAATTCTTTGGTGAAACAATAAGATAAAATCATATTAGGAAACTTGTATATATATATACATATATATACATACATTATTATATATATATATATATATATATATATATATATTATATAATATTATATATATAATAATATATATATATAACAAACCCTATTTGACTTTCCATGTAAAAAATATATAAGACCAAGGTCTTGGGACACGTATTCCAAGTTGAATGTTGGGAAAAACATCCTAGTGGGTATCACTTTGGTTTATTGATGGCTAAGGAAATTGGAAAAGGAAATGGAAAAGGAAAAGAGTCATTAATTGTCATTTTATCATAAAATAAAGGAAAATAGGAGAAAGTGAAGGTCACAAGTCAAAGATTTGCATGAGAGGGAAATTGAAGAAAAATTGAATGAAAATGAAGAAAATAGAAGCCTCAATGATAAAAAAGCTTTTGAGGATTAGTTCACCAACTTTTCTCAGTTTAGCTTTTGAGCTCTCCTCTATTCTCTCATTCTCTCATGCTATTTCACACTTAGAGGATTCTTGGAGCATGCTTGGAGAACTCTAGTATTCACTTGGATTTGGAGAAAGAAGGCAAAGGAAAGTAGGAAAGCACAAGCGAACAATTGGATCAATAACCACTGTTGGATTCCTTTGCAGGTAACAGGTTGCATATATGATTTCATTGCTAGTTTTATCATGCATGATACATGCATGTGATTTCTTGGTTATGCGTTGTCACTAGCATGGATATTTTCCTGTATTGATAGTGGTTTTAGCCTAACCTTGACATTCCTAGATAGCCATGGTGTTGTGGGGTTTTTCTCCACATTGATTTTTGATTGGTACTTAGGTTCCTTATGGATATGGATTGAGGTACTAGTTCTTGGAGTTGTTGGTTGGAAAAAATTCTCTGGAAGCCCTCGAACAAGTTGGGTTGCATTACTAGTCCTAGAGCCTAGGTTGGGACAAATGCTATGGACCCTTGGTGGGTTGAGTTACTAGTCCCTGGAGTTGGGTTGGAAAAATTATCTAGAGTTGTAGAAGGTTGTGGGTTGATTTATTAGTTCCTAGAGTTGCAGTTGGAAAAAATGATCTAGAGCCCTAGACAGGTTGGGTAGAGACCGAACTCCTTGGTGTTAGTGATGTCCAATTGTGAGGTGGAATCACTAGTTAAGGGTTGAGGTGGTTTGACCTCTCGAAGCTCTCGTTTGGTTTTTCTTTGGATTATTCCAGAGACTCCACATTCATTCTTTGAGTATGGTGTGGGGATGATTGGATGAAAGAAATATTTGGTTCAATCCAATCTATGGTAACGTGGTATGTGGAATTCCTTGACTTGGTTGGAATTTTCATATGTTAATATGAGGTATATTCTAGTGTCATCTATGAGAATATGTATTAATTATGTTGGTGATATTCTGGTTGAGTTTCCATGGTTTATATGTTGTTTATATGATGTATATTGTATATGGCTCTTGACATGTTTGATGAATATATGATGATTGATGAATGCATGGGCTAATAATTGTTGTTGCAGCTACGTGGAGAGGTCATAGGGCCTTATTTATCATTCTTAGGTGAATCTCTAGCTATTATGATCAAATATCTATTCATGACATGTAGCTTACATGTTCACCATATGTTTGACGAAATGATTGTGATGGTTAAGTATGGTTAGGTCGAGTCTTTGATCATGTTTTGTATGAATGGCTTTGTCTTGATGCCAATTATCACTCTGGAAAGTCTCACTGAGTTTTGGGTAGTGGTCTGGAGGTTGATCAAGAATTTAGCCTCATAATCAAGTACCGCTACCTATGAAATGGAAAATTTGGGTGTGGTTAGTGACTCGGGTCATAAAAAAGGGTGTCCAAATCAGGTTTTGGCCACATGGGGTGGTTAGTTAGCCTATGAGTGACCTATAGCCCATGTAGGATGTTATGATATGTTATTTGTTCTTACGCAGTCAATCCTACTTCCTTAATGTGACCTAGGAGGTCAAGTCATGTTATAGTAGCTCCTCCTCTCATGTTTACCATTGTAGGCCAGTGAAACTGGGTAGATATGGGAGGGGTGTTTATAGAATGGCATCATAGCATGGTTCAATGATCTGGGTATTGGGGAAATCCCCAGGATCTGAGTAATTTCTACAACAAGAAAAGAAAAAAATAACCCAAACTAGAAAACTAAATCATGAACCAACTTTTATTAGATTAGAAAATCATAGTTGCAACTACATTGTGTTGGACAATCCCCTCTTCCAAAAAGAGGCTCATTATTTATAACATTTTTTTAGTTACATTACCATGGGTGGAAAAATACCATGGTCATATTTCCATTCAAATCATTACCATGGGTAAATACCATGTACGTATTTCCATTCGGATCATTCCTGCATCCTTAGGAAGCAATGGTCCCCATTGCTTGAAGTTCCCTGTGGAAAAGCTTTTGTCAAAGATGAGTTGTGGATGACCAATTGTTGTCAAAGATAAGGGTTTTTCATGGTTAACCCATAACTAATGGTTTGTGGATGACTTG
The DNA here is from genome assembly GCA_000404065.3 of Pinus taeda. Taxonomy (NCBI): domain Eukaryota; kingdom Viridiplantae; phylum Streptophyta; class Pinopsida; order Pinales; family Pinaceae; genus Pinus; species Pinus taeda. Next base: position 277,734 of record APFE031367249.1, read on the forward strand.
TAACCATGATGCACAAATATACGAGGATAGACATACCTTGTAATGCTTATGAGTCAACTGTGATATTTTCAGTGTGTAGCCAAGAAAATGGATTTCGTTGGCAATGGTTTTGCATGGTTGACCCACAACCATGATGAAGGAAGAGCCAAAGATAGAGATACCATGTAATGTTGGTGGGCCAACTATAATTTGGATAGTGTGTGGCCGAGAAAATGGACTTCGTTGGAAAAGGGTTTTATGTGGTTGGCCCATAACCATGATGAACAAAGATTTGAGGATAGAAATACCCTATAATGTTGGTAGGCCAACTGTGAGGTGGAAAGTGTGTGTTCAAGAAAATAGGCTTCGTTGGAAAATGGTTTTGTGTGGTTGACCCATAACCATAATGAACGAGGCTTCGAGGATAGAGATACCCTGTAATGAACCTTGTGATCACTTATTGACCTATCTGGTAGAGATCTGGTGGCTTATCTTTGTATATTCTCACCATCTAATGATATGTTGTAAAGACGTCATCCAAGTAACCAAGTTTCACATTTTTTAGTCCCATGGTTGTGAGTTGATAGGCCCACCGTGACATTTCCTTGGCATTAGAAGGGGTACTTTGTCACAACCAAAAATATGCTTCAAGAGGGTACTAAAAGATAACCTTATCACCATAAACACTCCTAGCTACTAGAATCATAATACAAAGTTATGACATACACTATTGTTCTAGAAATAATGAGTCATGAACCACTATTTTCACCATCTCATGTAAAATATTCTCCATCCTCCACCAATTTTCCAAGAATTCATAAGAAAAATAATTTTCCAGAAAGGTGGCTCCATTTAACATGACAACAAACAATTGTAATGAGATGGTACCATTTAAGGAAGTCATGATAAGGATGGAGGCATCTAATTGGAAAACTATGTAACCAATGATCCACCATCTAGATTTTAATGATGAGAAGTAGAAGCCAAAATATCGCTCTGACAGATTTATATCTTCTTGGCTTAATTGAGCCCAGGGCATTAGAGAGGGAGACATGAAATCCCATAGGAGGAGGAGGAGTGGCCACACAACCCCTGAACTTTATGTTGTTATTATTGCGGTGCTAAATTGAAGACATGTAATCACATACTTCTCTGGCCACCATCTCTTGCATTACTTCCAATAAACCAGAGGAGCCCAGGGTTTCAGGCATTATCCCATGTGAACGAGTGGGGGCTAGAAAAGGGGTAAACACCTAAGTGAATGTGGTGTTTATGGAAAATTTCATCCATTCCTTGCCTTCTACAGCCTTGATTTATCCGGGCGAAGTGATAGGAGAAGAAGTGACAGGAAAGGGTAGGGCATTGGGAGCAATGCTAGGTCTTGCAGGGGCTTCAGTGTTGAGCAATGATAGACAAAGAGAAGTCGATGGGTCGGCCCTCAAAAAAGAGGCCTCGTGGTGATTTAGGTCTAAATTGGGTTCACTAGTCAACACCAAAGGAGATACAGGGGCCACTGGTTTGTAGAAATGAGGGGAGCCAAATACCAGACTAGAGTCGCTATGATCCGAGGCCGAGGAGGTGCTAGGCTCTGTGTTCATGTTTTTATTGGGGTCCCAAGGTTGAGCTTCTTGAATTTATGGCTGGCATCAACTTCTTCACTCAAGTTCTGCTTTGGAAACTCATCAGTGTCACTGGAGATATCGTCATTGATGACAAGGGCATCCTGACCTTGGAAACGCCTCCTGAGAGTGGAGTTCTAGTGGTTCTTGATAGCATTCTCGTTTCTCTCACTGAGCATGCATCAATCATGGCCCATTTCTTTTTGTTGTGTGTGGGATCTCACGATAGTGGTTTCCTCTCTCAGAGTGAATGGGTGGTGCTCGACTTGGGGGCTCAGCTAGTTGCACCATCAGAGCCTGCAGGACTTTCCAGATCAGTTGAGGATCACTTTGTTGATCAAGGATCATTTGCATGGCTCATATTTATGGATGAAATTTTGTACTGTTGCATCCTGCTCGAAACTCCAAGGCTCTTTGATCTGATGAGGTCCATCGTGGCCCAGATATTTTCCTTTCATCGATGCCATTAGATTAGAAAGATCAAACCCTTAAGCCCTAATAAAATGTGAGCAGATCACACGAACAGATCAAGGATTGAATCTCATAAATCCCATTTTGAAGGGAATTTCATCTCGTGATGATTGTTTAGAGCCCAAGGGGACTTGTTGCAAAACAAATGGGAGTACGAGAAGGGGCATTGTGTTTTCCCTTTTTGGCCTTGCTAGTCTTGGGCTTAGGGTTGGCAGCAGGCATCGTAGACTTGGTGGATGCAGGTACTGGAGAAGTTGTTAATACCACACCCTTATCACCAAGCACTAAATTTATCTTAGAAGTAGAAATACAAAACCATAACACAATACATAGATAAGCCATTTCATTCCATTAACACCTTCATCACGATGGTATTATGGGGGTTACATGGATATTGTAACACGGTTGTGTGGTGAAGCCAAAACGTGTGATGAGAAAAACTACTGCAATTATGGATCGATTTCTACCATGCTTACAAAAATGTTTGCACAAAGAATTATGAACAAATCTAAGAACTTCCAGTAGAAAACCTTAAGGTCCCAATTTTCATGAAATGGTAACCAACTCTAATACCACTGATCTAGATCTTGGGGAGGGCCCCAAGATCTAAGTAATTTCCATAAGAAGAAAAGAACAAAAATAACTCAAACCAGAAAAGTAAATCATGAACAAACTTTTATTAGATCAAAAAATGATAGTTGCAACTACATTGTGTCGAACAATTTCTTCTTACAAAAAGAGGCTCGTTATTTATAACATTTTTTTAGTTACATTACCATGGGTAAATACCATGGGTGGAAAATACCATGGCTAATTTACATTTGTATCATTACCATGGGTAAATATCATGGGTGGATTTCCATTCGGATCATTCAAATACATGGACTTGATGGGCTAGATGCATGTTGTTAAGCATGCATTGTCATGGTTATGCTTATGCATGCAGAGTAGGTAAGATATGCATTGTGAGGTAATTATATGAAATTTCGGTTAGCATGATGTTTTTGGTGGTTATGATGCTAATATTTTATCTAATATGGAGCATGAGGTGCATATTATTATACTGAGGTTGCAGCACTGGACCTCGGGGTAAGCATCAATCATTATACAAGTTTGTATGTCGGGCATGCAGTTAAGTTGATTAATGGCTATTATAAACATTATGTATATGTATATGCATTTCATTATATTATTGTTGTGGGTACACTCATGATAGATGCTAATGATTAGTGCGGTCATATGCATATGCATCGGATATTCATGAATGGTATTAACTTGTTGTTATATGCATTGTGATTGTACACATGATGATTATGGTCATTGTAGCTAAGTTCTTGATGTTAAATGTATCATGCTAATTTGGATTGGCATCTGAATATGGTTATGGTTGTGATACTCAGGTATGATTCAATATATTTGTGATATTTTGTTGTACTAATTTGGACTAAATTGTGAAGATGTGATAGCATCCTCTGACATACATTAAGGTATGTGTTTGATTATGTCATCTATTTGGTTTTGCTAATATGGTATGTTTATAGGTTGTTTGTTTTTTTGATGAATTACATGATATGAGTTTATGTCTATAATATTGCATGAAGGAATGATATTGTTTTAAGATGGTTGTATTGACACATTATGTGTCGAGACAACTAATATGTGCTTGAGTGCAAGTGGGTGCTAGTTATAGTATTATGAATTATTATTGTGATTTGATTGTAGATTATGACATGGCTATTAGTATTGGTAAAACATGATTTAAAATTAATAGACATGATGTAGTGATCTTAGGAACATGTTACTGACATGTGTATTAGCATGACAAAGTAAAAGTTAATTTTTTATATAACTAACAACTAGGTGATGTGATAGCACTGAATAAGACTAAATTGTATCAAGGAAAAGGTTAAAAGAAATGGATTGGGTGAGAATTCCTTTGGTTAACTTTGGAAACTACAATTCCAAACAAATGAGTGCTTTGCACGAATACAGGAAGTACTCTTAACCTTGATTCTATTTGACATTATGTGGATATGTGGTAGATTCATGGACATGCATTTGACATGTATAGCCATTGGTTTTTAGTTATGATTGTATTCGTCATGTAATTGGAGTCCCTTGAGAGATGATATACATATGTGCTTAACTATAGGGTAGCATGCTTGGCACAACAAGTTATGGTAACCAGTATATTTTTATGTTTATTTATGCACTGACATTTATGCATTTATGCTAGTATGATGCAAGGGCTCGCATGGCAAAAGTGACTACCATGAAACTTGAAGAAGGCTTGGGTTGAGCTTTCCCTTTGAAGAATTGGGAACCCATGGGGTTGACTCATGGTGTTTGCTTCTAGTTTTGTGCTTTCAATGCTTTGTGATGTGTTTGCGCTTGATTTTTTTTTTTTTTTTTTTTTTTTTTTTTTTTTTTTTTTTTTGTGCATCCCCATGCCACTTTGTTTATGGTGTCATATTACTATTGATTTTTCATGGTTTTTATTTTGGTTTTATTTCATTATTTACTTTTGTACTTTGCGGGTCTTGGGAATTAGTTGGGGGAGGAGGAAATTTAATGGGGATTGGGAAGCTGATGAGCCCCAAAAATGGATAATTATATGGGCTCATTCAGCCTCCTAATTCGACTTAATCAACCATTCTCATTATTTTATTGCATGTTTTTTATTATATTTATGTTAATAGAGTGAATTGGGTTAGTCATTATGCCAACAAATCTAATGGGTTCTTTGTGTAGTTTTTTGGTCAATTTTGAGACAAAATCAAAAGTTTTAATGAGCACTTGGCAACGAAATTCATGGAAGAACAAGGGAGAGGATTTGTAGGAAGGTGTCCCCTTCATTTATGGGCCCTTACCTCGAATTCTCCACAATCAGCTCAGAGTTCAAGGGCCACCAAATCGATTATCACAAGGGCAACCGAGCAAGGGCTAGTAAAGTTGCTGTTAACTGCAAGTTTTGGCAGTCGAGTCCCTAAAGTTTAGGAGGACTGTTGGGGTCCTCAATTTGTATAAATAAGAAGGCTTAGGGCCTCATTTCAGTTAGTCACTTTGTAGGCAGAAGTTAGCTAGTTAGAAGTTCGATTTTAGTCATTTTTTAGTCATTTTTTAGGTAGTAGTTTAGCTCTGCATTTCAACACATTTTCGAGCTTTTCCTTGCGGACAGTTTTTGGGATGTAACTATTCTTTTGATCAATAAAGATGAATCCAGCTTTGCACCATCTCTAATCTCTTTTAGGAGGTTGTAGCTCTTGGGGTGGGGCCGAACCCAAGTGCCCAGTACCTCCTTTGTTTACTTTTATGTGTTTTTGCTGCATTATTAGAATAAAATCTGCTATTTAGATTAGAATCTTGCTTTGTTACTTAGGTTGTTTTGAAGGTTAAAGTAGCTTCTCATGTTCATATTTATTGGATAGGTTAATAACAGAGAAGATCTTCAGAAAAAGGCTATCAAGCACCTTTGATCTCACCTCTCCTTCAGTGTGACAATGACCTGGGACCATGGTGTCCTTGCTCCCACCAAAAACATTGTCTTTGCTTCATCATGCAATTATTAGTGTTAGATTCTCATTTGAAAAAGTTGATACGAGTTGTGGTTACATGCTCAAGTTCATTATTGCTTAGTTTGCATAGCTATTTCACATGATTTCATTGCAAATAAACTGATGTTCAGTTTCTTTATTGTTATTTAGGTGAGATTAGGTTAAAGTAGCTAGGTCCTTGATTTTCTGAGTCTTTGTTTGTTCAGTTTGAGAAATAAATTGCAGAGCACCTATAATCCATCCTTGCCTACCCTTCCTTAATCAATGCAACCTGCTTCGTCCTCTAACTCAGATTCTTTCCCTTCATTTGCCACATTTTCCCACTTTTCCCTAATTTCTACATTCTTGTGCATCATTGCTCCCTTCATCCTCGAATGAATCCAATCGTTCCTTAGCCTCATTCACCAGGTCCTAGGCCCCTTAACATCCTTATCCAACCTCCATTTCCACTTTCTTGACATTTTTCCTCCATCAACCCTCCAAAATCCTCTTTTTGGAACATCTTGTAGAAAATTACAGAACATCCTTTAGAAATTCCAGAACATCCTATAGAATCCCTGCAGACTTCCTGTAGAAGCTCACGAAAGAGGTCTCTTGATAGCCAAACTCTATGAAACTCTCTGGAAGGGTTCTGGGGACCCCTTAGGCCCTCTCCGAACCTTCTCGGCCTCTTGCAAGCATTTCCTCTCGGTAATCCACCTTTGTATAGTCAAAAACAGTTAAATCACATGCATGATAATTCTGACAACTTAGTCAAAAATACAAAAAGATGTTTTCTTAAGAGAGAAGTAGCTTAGACACATGTATTTTACCTTCCTAGAAGTCAATGGCATCTCTTTCAATAGCTTGCATCCTCTTTCTTGCATCGGTAGGGCTAGCTGGTAAAATTAGGGTTTGCCAGGGTTTACATTCCTTTCGGCTTTTTAGTTTCTTTTCACAAGTAGATTAGCTTCCTTTGAGTTAGCTTCCATACATCAGTTAAAAAGCTTCTTCTCAGAGTTCATAGAAGTTGGCTTAATCTCCTAGTAGACTTGTGTCAGCTGACCAAGTGACAGCCACGGCAAGAGCTAGTACTTGTGCATACAGCACCGTCGCTTCCAAGTTTGTTACGAACTACTGGGTTGATAAAATTAAAGAAGGGAGTCCCAGGAGTTGCAACATTATTACTGCAATACCGAGGCCCACCATATTTTTGGTGCAATTGCCGGGGAAGCGTCAGAGTATTGGTGATTGCTACTTTTCTTCTATTTTCTAGTACAACCTTTTGCTAAGTAGTTTATTTTAGTAAGCGTAGAGTAGATTGTTTCATTTCCATTCTGAAATTTCATTTCCGCAAGCGTAGATTAGATATTTCCCGCTTTCATAGATTAGCATTTCAATTCCGCAATTTTAATTCTGCAAGCGTACATTAGCATGTCAATTCCGCAATTTCAATTCTGCAATCATAGATTAGCATTTCAATTCTGCAAGCGTAGCTTAGCATTTCATTCCTGCAATTTCATTTCAGCAAAATAGATTAGTCTTTTCATGTTTTCATTTCAATTCCACATTTTCATTTCAGCAAGATACTTAGTTGCAGTTCAATCTATTTTAGTTTTTTAGGTACAAGCAGAAAAAAGCAAAAATCAACCAAAAAGATTTCCTTTCATGCTTTGTAGGAGTAAAGATAATTCAAAAAAATGATTGCACAACAACCCCACTGCTTCACACAGCCAACCTTCTCTCTTCTTCAATGGCTATAATTAAAGAACCCTTAGGTGGATAGCAAGACATATTTGAAGAACCTCAAGGCAAGAAGAAGAAGAAAACATTCCTCTAGAGAAAATGGCTATAAACAGAAATGTTGGGAGCAGTACCTTATCCAAAAACGAGTTTTCAAATCAGATGGAAGATTTCAAGGGCGATGTGAGGTAGTTTCTTGCCATGCAACTGGATACCTTGCGGATCCAAAGGAAGCAAGAGGAAGCCAAGAGGGCTTTGGCCATATTTTGTCCCAGGTGCACTAGAAAGCATCCTAGGAAGGAATGTCCAATGCACTCCCTAGAAGTGTGTTTCGTCTGTGAAGAATACCATCCTACGAATCAGTGCCCTTCCTTGCCTGGACTTAAAGCTGCATATCAGAGAGCCAAAGGAGCCACTAAATCACTCTGTTATATGAACCAAAGGAGGCCACATAGACCCATACCCTCCTAGCAGGGAATGCAAGGGATATCCCAGACCTATTACGACCCCTATCAAGCCACTTACATGCCTTCTTGGGGTCCCCCTACTTATCCTTCCTGGTCCACACCCCCTCCTTGGTCGTATCCTCCTCAATACCATGCTTCTCCAGCTGCTCATTCATTTCACTCTTATGCTCAGCCACAACCTCAGTGGAATGCACCTCATCAGGGGTGGAGGCCCCAGTACAACACTCCTCCCACTCCTTTTCCTCCACCACCTGCTCAACCATAACCATCCCCTCCTACTCCACCAAGGCAACCCCAAATGCCTGTCCAACCATAACCCCATCCACATCCATCTCAAATATACACCCCCACTCAACTACCCATACCACCATTTCCAAACCCGCACATTGGAGTAGCTCAACCCAATTACAATGCTGAGGCACAACATGTCCAAACAACTCCTCTTGAGCTCAATGATATTCACTATAGATCAGGAAGAGTATTGCAAAACAGAGATTATATTGACAGCATTGAAGGACCACATCCAAAAAAAGAAGATTCAAAGGAGGAGATCAAAGAACGATGGGCTGCACTTGATGAAGAGAAGACATCAGAATCAGAGATCGAGAAATCTCCCTCATGGTTACCATCAAATCCTCCATGTATTCAAGAGAAAAATAAGAAAAAAGAGGAAGATGTGAAGGTCATTATAGAAGAAAATATGGAGAATGATCTAGACCAGAAAAAGCACTAAGGATATCAAAGCTATATTGAGATATGGTTTTAGACGGTCACTAAGTTGTAACAGTAGTCTCTTTCTCAGCTATGTTTGATCCCTTCAAAGTCAAATCATTTGGTCTCTGAAATCCAGATACTTGTCAAAGCATGCATTTCAAGCCTCCACATCTTTTTGTCTCTAATCTTGATGTGCACATGGCTCCATTGGAAGTATTCTTATACCTGAAAATGATTTTGCTTTTCAAGTAGGGTAGGGTAGAAAAAAAAAAAAAAAAATGAAAATAAGAAAAAAATAAAAAACTAAGGTGAAAACCTCCTCGGAGGCGCCTCAGATTGGCTCATTGATTGAAAACCTCCGTGAGGCGGTCAATGGGTTGGAAAGAAGAGAAAAGAAAAAGAGAATAAGATCCCTGGGTGAAAACCTCCCTTGGAGGCACCCAGGGCAAGCAATTAGGGTGAAAACCTCCATGAGGTGCCCTAGTTGTTTTCAAAAAAAAAAGAAGAGAAAACAGGCTAATCTCTGTAAAATAATTGCAAGTTGCAGGGAATACATTGCAGGTAAGGAGGGTTGCAAAAAACAAGGATAAGGGTCTGTACCAAGCTACAGGACATCCCTACAAACACTCCCTCGATGGCCACTTGTGTTTCCTAGGATTTGATCACATTCAGGTCGAGATTCCACCTTCTACAGGAAGTTTTGGGCTTTCTACAGGAAGTTCTGTATTTCTATAGGAAATATCCTGTAGAACCTTCGGGCGAGCCAAAATCAATTTTGGAGGGACATCTGAAGGTTGGAATCTATTTGTTAGGCCTGCACACATCCATGTTTCCATCCCTCACCCTTCTCCATTATTTTGTCTGGCTCATTGTACTTCTTTCCTAAAAACTATGTGTTCTATAGGAAGTTCCTGTAGAAATTAAAGGAAGCTAGAAACAGATTTCAAAAAGGCAGTTTGGTGAACATGATAGCTTCCTAAAGGGTTCATAAGTCCTCCTACAATCTTCAACCTCCTACTCCATCATTTCCATGTCTGCATTATAGCCCAAGCTCATTTTTCTTACCATGCAAAAAACTACAGAATGCTTTGAAGCAAAAATACATAGTGCTGAAATTTATTTTTTCCCTAACTTGAAAACCGTACATCCATTTGCAAAACGGTTACACGGGGAGTTGTATAGAGATGATTGCAACATGCCCCAGCAATTTCAGCCAATTCTGGTGCACAGTTTCCAAGAAATCAGCCTCCATCACCTTCAGCCATTTTTGCATTTTCTCCATATTCGTGCATCCATTTCAAAACTTGTTTAATGGGGAGATGCATATGGGTGATAGTAACCTACCCAAGCATTTTCAGCCAATTCTAATGCATGGTTTCCAAGAAATTGACCTGTGTACTCTTCATCCATTTTCTATTTTTCTCGAAATCTGTGCATCGATTGACCACAATTTGGCTATGGGAGGTGCATAACAATGATAGAAGCATGCACAGAAAGTTTTAGGTCAATCTGATCTATCGTTCGGGAGAAATGGAGAAAACAAGTTGTTGTCTTATGAAAATTCAGCGTCAACAACATGAGGGTGAAAATTTGAATGTTGAAGTAGGCTCTTGCAGCATAGATCTGGCCAGAGGATACCTACACAAGAAAAACAACCATGAATGAGCAACCAAGCCATCATGCAACCACAAAAACAAATGCATGCAATAGAAGGAAAGGCCACAACACCTCACAGCAACCACATTCAACTTCCAATTATGTGACTAAATCATTCCTCTGATTGCATGAATGTAATTTGGAAACTGCATGAGCAATGAGATGGTTGTGATTAAAAAAATCGGTGGCCAGCTAACTGGCCACCCTCATTCAGTTCAAACAGCACTCGGTGGGTGAATACGACATGTGTGCTCAGCCACCTCAGGAGGAAATCTGGAAACAGGTAGTGGTGACCATTTAAACTTCAATGTAATTGATGGAAGTGATTACAGGTAGAAAACATGAAGTTTTTGGACAACACTGCTATCTGCATGGGGCCAATGCACATTTTTCCACCTCATCCCCTCACCACGAATCACGTCGGAATTAAAAAATGCTCGGCTGAAACTCACACCACTTGTTGCTCATTTGCACTTGCAACGTCCTCGACTGAAGTATTCATCCTTCGCTTCCACAAAATGATTAACTAGTCATCTTCCACCGGTTTTTCTACCTGTCTTCGAGATTCTGTTGCATATCAAGCTCGCTTAGAGGTGCAGTGGCATTCTACAGGAACCGGGGGGGAGGTCTTCTATAGGAAGTACGGCACAGCCTTCCGGAGTAGGGAAGCCTGGACTTTTCCACGTAAAATTTGGAGTTCCGAGAGATGTAGGCTCGAAAACACTCTTCCATGCATGGTATGTTTCAAAAAGGTGGTGAAATTGAACTGTCTTGAATTGGAAAGTCTGAGAAAAGTTCGCCTGTAAGTTAGCGATAGCAGTTGCCTGTGTATTTGCATGGAATTTCTCAGTCGTTCTGTGTCAAAATTTTCCTCCACAGTTCCTGTTAAAAAAAATTTTACCGTAGAAAAGATAAATCACTGTGAGGGCTAACCTGTGTGTGAAGAATTTGAACTTACACGGTTGTATGTATGCTGGGGATGAAAATTGAGCTCTATGTCCTATCTGTGGAAACCTAATTCTTCCTTCTATACACGGACAGCTGTGTTTTGGGCAGCAAAAGCATTAGAACAAGGGAATTGGTGCAAATTAAAATCTAACCACCTGAGAGATCCTTTCCTGAAGTTCAAAGGAGGAAACCATAAAAAAACAGTCCCTTTCTGCTCAGAGCATTAAAACAGAGCACTCTCACCATGTCAGGGGGGTTTATGAGGAAGGAACCCTCGGATACCAGTAGACTGCGTGAACATCCTGAGGTGGTGAACCTCTTCACCCATGCCAACTGGATGACCTTTTGTGACAAACTTCAGGGTTATGACGATGAGATAATGGAGGAATTCTTAATGTCCCTAAAAATTGAATCAAAGACACAAGCCATAGTGAATTTCAGAGGGTTAACCCTAAAGCTTACCCCTGAGCTCATTAGTCGAGTTACTGGTCTGCCATTAGGGGTACCTTGGAGCAAAGAGGAGAGGGAATTGGGCCAAAAAGCCAAGAAAGCATTCTTCCTACCCGAGGAACATCCTGTAGAAGACAAGAACGAGGTCCAGAGAACCAGCCTACCTCCTCTTTGGAGCGAAGTTAGTCTCCAAATCATGAAATACATTACCTGTGAAGGGAGGTTCAACATTGTCTATGGCTATCATTTAGGTTGCTAAGTGAACTAAGGCATGGACTGGATTTACCTCCAGAAAAGAAGTTAAGCATTCCCTATTTTCTTCTACAGTCATTAAGTGGATGTGCCACAAAATTGAATGAAGGGACACTGGATCAATTAGCCCATCATGGGCTCATCAAACTTTTGGTAGAAGACGCCCTCCACACCTACACTTTCCCCCTCTCTGGGGAGATTTTTCGAAACATGTCCCGAGATGATGATATTAGAATTCTAGCTGAGGGGCTCACCTCATCTAGCAGTGAAGAAGGGGAACACACTGAAGCAGGACAGAAAACTAGTGGTAAAGAAACACAGGCCAAACAAGCACAAGTAGGACAGAAAGAGAAACGAGAAAAGGGCCAAATTGTTGAGCCCAAAGCAATAGGAGGAACAACGGCACAAACACCCAGGGAAAAATGATTCCAAAGTAGAGCAGAAAGGGCTAAACAAGTCCAACTAAAGAGTGTCACAGCCAAGGCAACCACACAGAAACAAAAGGAGAAAACACAATCAGCAAAACAGGCAGAAACAAGCACAGGAATTTCTACAGGAAGCATGAAAACAATTGACACAGGACTTTCTACAGGAAGCATGAAAATAGAGCAGCAAAAGGAGAAATCACCTGAGATTTTGGCCAGGGTGGCAGCAACTGTGTTGGTTGCCTTAAGCACATCTCCAAAATAAAAAGGGAAGCGAAAAAGGGAGCCTTCCATGTACTTTAAGGCAAGAAGGAGCACGCAAATAAAAGATGTTAGACCCCAACCACAATCAAAGGAGCCAATTGTCATTAAGGATACAACAGCTAAACAAAAGGAGGAGACTCCTTCAAACATATCCATCACCTATCAATGAGGAAGCCAAAAACCTTCACTTGGAGAGAGAGAATTCAGATGATGGACTCAAAGACAACTCGACAGGAAGCTGAGACAATTCTACAGGAAGATGAGAATTCTCTATAGGAAACTCACGCTAAACTAAGAAAGGCTGAGAAATTGGAGGAAAAGGTGGCCAAACAATCATAGGAAGAAGGAAAGACAAGGAAACAACAAAGAGAGGACAAGTTGCAGGCTGAGGTTGAGGCGCTAACAAAACTGCTACAAGAAAAGGAGCACAGGCAGTGGGAAGAAGTAGAGAGAAAATCATGGTTTCATGACCAAGAAGAGGACATCACTTTAGAATCTTGGCATGACAGGAAGGCCACTAGGGCCATGAAAGATGAAGACATAGATTAGTTTCTCAGAGGATAAGCAACACTTTCAGTAGGGGGGTAATGATGAGCCCCAAAAATGGATAGTTATATGGGCTCATTCAGCCTCCTAATTTGACTTAATCCACCATTCTCATTAGTTTATTGCATGTCTTTTATTATATTTACGCTAATAGAGTGAATTGGGTTAGTCATTATGCCAACAAGTCTAATGGGTGCTTTGTGCTGTTTTTTGGTCAATTTTGAGACAAAATCAAAGGTTTTACTGAGCACTTGGCAACCAAATTCGTGGAAGAACAAGGGAGAGGATTTGTAGGAAGGTGTCCCCTTCATTTATGGGCCCTTACCTTGAATTCTCCACCATCAGCTCGGAGTTCAAGGGCCACCAAATCGATTATCACAAGGGCAGCCGAGCAATGGCTACTAAAGTTGTTGTTAACTGCAAGTTTTGGCCGCTGAGTCCCTAAAGTTTAGGAGGACTATTGGGGTCCTCAATTTGTATAAATAAGAAGGCTCAGGGCCTCATTTTAGTTAGTCACTTTGTAGGAAAAAGTTAGCTAGTTAGTAGTTCGATTTTAGTCATTTTTTAGTCATTGTTTAGGTAGTAGGTTAGCTTTGCATTTCAGCACATTTTCGAGCTTTTCCTTGTGGGCAGTTTTTGGGATGTAACTATTCTTTTGATAAATAAAGATGAATCCATCTTTGAACCAGCTCTAATATTTCTTATGAGGTTGTAGTTCTTGGGGTTGGGCCCAACCAAAGTGCTTAGTACCTCCTTTGTTTACTTTTATGTGTTTTTCCTGCATTCTTAGAATAAAATATGCTATTTAGATTAAAATCTTGCTTTGTTACTTAGGTTTTTTTGATGGTTAAAGTATCTTCTCATGTTTAGATTGATTTTATAGGTTAATAACAGAGAATATCTTCAGAAAAAGGCCATCAAGCACCTCTGATCTCACCTCTCCCTTAGTGGGACAATGAGCTGAGACCAAGGTGTCCTTGCTGCCACCAAAAACACTGTCTTTGCTTCATCATGCTATTATTAGTGTTAGATTCTCATTTGCAGAAGTTGATACCAGTTGTGGTTACATGCTCAAGTTCATGATTGCTTATTTTGAATAGCTATTTCACATGATTTCGTTGCAAATAAACTGTTGTTCATTTTCTTTGCTATTATTTAGGTCAGATTAGGTTAAAGTAGCTAGGTCCTCGATTTTCTGAGTCTTTGTTTGTTCTGTTTAAGAAATAACTTTCAGAACACCTGTAATCCATCCTTTCCTACCCTTCCTCCATTAATGCAACCTGCTTCGTCCTCTAACTCAAATTATGTCCTTTCATCTGCCACATTTTCCCACTTTGCCCTAATTTCTACATTCTTGTGCATCATTGCTCCCTTCATCCTCGAACAAATCCAATCGCTCCTTAGCCTCATTCACCAAGTCCTAGGCCCCTTAACATCCTTATCCAACCTCCACTTCCACTTTCTCACCATTTTTCCTCCGTCAACCCTCCAAAATCCTCTTTTCGGAACATCCTGTAGAAAATTACAGAAGATCCTATAGAAATTCCAGAACATCCTGTAGAACCCCTGCAAACTTCCTGTAGAAGCTCACGAAATCGGTCTCTTGATATCCAAACTCTATGAAACTCTCTGGAAGGGTGATAGGGACCCCTTAGGCCCTCTTTGAACCTTCCCAACCTCCTGCAAGCATTTCCTCTCACCAATCCACCTCTGCATAGTAAAAAATAGTTAAATCACATGCATGATAATTCTCACAACTTAGTCAAAAATACAAAAAAGATGTTTTCTTTAGATAGAAGTATCTTAGACACATGTATTTTACCTTCCTAGAAGTCAATTGCATCTCTTTCAATAGCTTGCATCCTCTTTCTTGCAACAGTAGGGCTAGCTGGTAAAATTAGGGTTTGTTAGGGTTTGCATTTCCTTTCGGCTTTTCAGTTTCTTTTCACAGGTAGATTAGCTTCCTTTGAGTTAGCTTCCATCCATCAGTTAAAAATCTTCTTCTCAGAGCTCATAGAAGTTGGCTTAAGCTCCTAGCGGACTTGTGCCAGCTGACCAAGTGACAACCGCGGTAAGAGCTAGTACTTATGCATACAGCATGGTCGCTTCCAAGTTTGTTACGAACTACCGGGTTGATAAAATTAAAGAAGGGAGTCCCAAGAGTTGCAACATTATTGTTGCAATACTGGGGCCCACCAGAAGTGTTGAATCAAACTTAACATGTAATGTAAGAATTGGGTGAAGCTCAGTGCATGAGTTAGCACAGTTGAAGGCAAACTATGAGAAAGTTAAAGTAAATGGATTTGAAGTGTCAGATGCCTTATTTATATTGGGAATTGTTGTTGTTGATGTTTTGCATGTGACACATGGATAAAAGGATATCTCTAAACCTTGAATTTATGATACCTGGTAATTATAATGTGATCATGATCATGCCAATGTTTATGTTTACATATATGTGTGTGTATATATGTATGTTGTTTTCTGATAAGGTCAACAAGGATCATGATTGTTTTATGCTAATGTTTATACATATGTATGTATATATGTATGTATCTATGTATGTCATTGTCTGACAGAGTCATCTAAGATCATTCTTGTGGGGGAATGATTCCTTATGCATATGAATGTCATGAAGAGGTTCATGGTTTATGAAGAATCAAGTGGGAAAAGTAGCCATGATAGATATATGAGTTCAATATAATGTGGATAATAATTGATATTAAGTTTTTGTACTATGCCTATGTTTATGCTATGGAAAGTAATGCTGAGGGATGTTTTAGAGGAATGAAAGCAGTATGATCTGTAACATGTTGGGACAAGCATGGCTAGTGGAAAGAACTAGAAGTGAGGTTGCTTGGTAGAGACAGTCTGGTCTCTGGATGTGTAGTACAGGTGTTCTGTGCATGTTGCATACGTAGTATTGATGTACATATGGTGTTGTGTGCATGTTGTATCTATGGTACCGTGTAAGTATGGTGTTATGTACATGTTGTATATGTGGTGTTGTATACATATGGTGTTGTGTACATGTTGTATATGTGTTGTTGTGTACATATGGTGTTTTGTGCATATTTTATATGTGGTTTTGTGTACATATGGTGTTGTGTGCATGGTATACATGTGTGTCATGTGCATGTGGTGTTGTGTACATGTGGTAGATGTGGTGTTGTGTACATGTGGTAGATGTGGTGTTGCATGCATCTGGTGCTATACACATGTTGTACATGTCGTGTTGTGCACACGTTGTGTAGGTGGTGTTGCGTAGATGTGGTATTGTGTACACATTATCTAGGTGGTGTTATGTACATGTGATGTTGTCTACACATGTACCGATGGTGTTGTGAACACAATGCGTTAGTGGTGTTTTTTACAAGTTGTGCAAGTGGTGTTGTGTACATGTGGTACATGTGGTGTTGTTGTACACGTGGTACTATTGTACATGTTGTATTGTGTACATGTTGTACATGTTGTCTTGTGTACATATGGTATTGTGTGCATGGTATACATGTGGTGATTTGTACATGTGCTACATGTGGCGTTGTGTGCATCTGGTGTTATGTACATTTTGTACATGTGGTGTTGTGAACACGTTGTACATGTGGTGTTATGTAGATGTGATTTTTTGTACACATTGTGTAGGTGGTGTTGTTTACAGGTTGTGCAAGTAGTGTTGTGCACATGTTTTACATGTGGTCTTGTTGTACATGTGGTACTATTGTACATGTGGTATTGTGCACATGTTGTACATGTTGTGTTGTGTACATGTGGTACTGTGTTATGTGTAATTGTTGTATTGTGACATGTGTATTTGTTGTGTTGTACTCTATGTACATATATGTGTTTTCTTCTACACCGAGTGTGGGTGTATGTATTGTATAGTGTTGTACACCATGTGTGGGTGTATATGTTGTGATGTATGTTCTGTGGATGGGTACACAACTAAGGAGGACAGAAAGAACTGGGTGCTTGTTGGGTGTGGCGAATGATCTAGTGTGGGTATGAAAAGGACATAAAACAAAGGAAAAAGCAAAGGACCGATCGAAAGATAAGTATCAATATTTTATTTTAGTTTTAATTAGGCATGTGATATATGACTCTGATTTATTATGGTTTCATGTGATCTATGATTATGATTTACAATGGTTGTGTGATGAGCTAAGTAAATTCGATATGTTTATAGACAAAGAGCTAGATTGACTTGTCGTGAGAGGAAGTAAACAAAATTTTAGGTGTACCTTATTAACAAGATATCAATAATGTATCCTTTGATTTTATTTCAATTTATTTTGAATATAATGGAAACTATGTGCTTGGTACAAGAAAACATGGAAATGCTTGGTCTGGGTGGTTGAAACTGACTGCCAAAATTAGTAGCAACATTAAAAGGAATTGGAAGAAGCAATAATATGTTGGTAAAGCACTCAAGAGAAGGGCCATTGTGGGACACTGGTACCTAGTAGTGTCCACCAATTTCCATGAGCATGTTATGACGATATGATGGTTTTGACGTAGGGATATGCCTTGGTTTTTGGACCTCTTGATGCGGGGAAACATTTCCAAGGGATGGATATCTTGTGGGACTGTGTAGTAGAGAAGGGGATGCTAGTGGAACTTGGAAGGTGTATGACTGCATGGAAGGGTGACTATATTTCCTGAGGGATTGTGTAGAAGAGAAGGGAAGGTCAGGGAATGAATTTCTTATAGTCATTAGCATTGTCAGATGGAATTAGATGCACACTGGGAGTGTTCCCTGGAACAATGAGTTGGGAACTATTAAATGAGAGAAAAAGTAGGGAAAGCATCATACTACCAGATGCTAGATGCATATTTGACTTTGGGAGGGTATTTTGGACTTCCTGGCAAGGAGGCGAATCCTAGTACTACTTTTGAGGGTGGAGGTGTGAACCTCTTGATTTTCTTATTTTTAATGTGGGCATGATATCCATTTATTTGCTGGTTGAGAAAATGTGCATATGTATAGGTGTATATTATTGTAAATATTGTATCAAGATGTGGTTATAAAGCTCCATAGATGGTATGATTATTTGTTAGTTAAAAAAATGTGCATGAGTATGTGTTGTTGTTATTGGAAATAAGTAATGAGTTGGGTTATAAAGTTCAAGTAAACGATATGATTATCATGTTTTCAGCAGTGGTCATTGTAAATCATGCAGCAAACTATGTTATAAAGCTCCATGGGCACTATGTTTTGTTTTTAGTGGTTTGTTGGTTATATAGGTCATAGAACATTGAGGATGGTGTTCCCCTAAGGGGAGGGGTTTGTAACAACCGCTAATTAATTTTCCACATAAAAAAATATAAGTCCAAGGTCACAAGACATGTATTTCAAGTTGAATGTTGGGAAAAAAATCCTAGTGGGTGTCACTTCGGTTTATTAATGGCTAAGGAAATTGGTAAAGGAAAAGAGGCAATAATTGGCATTTTATTTATGAAATAAAATAAAATAGGCGAAAAGGAAGGTGAAAGGTCACATATTTTCATGAGAGAGAAACTGAAGGAAAAATTAAGGGAAATGAAGAGAATAGAGGCGTCAATGATAAAAAGGCTTCTGAGGATTAGTTCACAGACTTTTGTCAGTTTATCTTTGGATATTTCCTCTATTCTCTCATTCTCTCATACTCTTGGGCACTTAGAGCATTATTGGAGCATGCTTAGGGCACTCTAGCATTCACTATGATTTGGATTAAGAAGAAAAATTAAAGTAGGAAAGTACAAGGGGATAGTTGGATCAACAGCTACAATTGGATTGATTTGCAGGTAACAAGTTGCATGTATGCTTTCCTTGCTATTTTTGGTATGCATGGTACTTGAATGTGGTTTCTTGGTTATGTATTTTCACTGACATGGAGGTTTTCCTGAATTGAAAGTGGTTTTAGCCTAGCATTTCCATTCCTAGATATCCATGGTGTTGTGGGTTTTTTTTCCACTTGTTCTTTTCTGAGTGGTGCTCAAGTTCCTAATGGTTATGGATTGAGTTACTAGTTCGTGGAGACGTTTTTTGGAACAAACGCTCTGGAAGCCTTGGAAAAACTTGGGTTGGGTTAGTATTCCTAGAGCCTAGGTTGGGACAAACTATCTAGAGCCCTTGGTTGAGTTATTAGCCCTTGGAGTCGGGTTGGATAAACACTCTAGAGCCCTTGAAGGTTGTGGGTTCATTTATTAGTCCTTGGAGTCGCAGTTGGAACAAATGATCTAGAGCCCTAGAAAACTTGGGTAGAGACCGGTCTAGTTGGTGTTAGTGATGTATGACCATGAGCTAGAATCATTGGTTGACGGTTGAGGAGGTTTGGCCTCTGGAATACTTGTTTTGGTTTTTTTTTGGTTTATTCCATGAGATCCCTCATTCATGCTTGGAATATGACACGAGGGTGATTGGTTGAAAGAAACATTCGATTCAACTAAAAATATGGTCAGGTAGTATGTGAAAATCCTTGACTTGGTTGGCATTTTCATATGCTAATATGAGGTATTTTCTATTGTAATCTATGAGCACATGTATTGATTGTGTTGGTTATATTATGGTTGAGTTGTCATGGTTTATATGTTGGTTATTTGTTGGTTATATGTTGATTCTATGATGTATATTGTATATGGATCTTGACATGTTTGATGAACATATGAATGGTTAATAAGTGCATGCACTGAGAAGTGTTGTTGAAACTATGTGGGGAGGGCATAGGGTCTTCTTGGTGATTCTTTGGTGAATCTCAAACTATTATGATCAAATATGCATTCATGACTTGTAGCTTACATGTTCATCATATGTTTTACGAAACGACTATCATGGCTAGGTGTGGTTAGGTCAAGTCTTTGATCAAGTTTTGTATGAATGGCTTTGTCTTACTGTCAATTATCATTCTGCAAAGTCTCATTGAGTTATGGGAAGTGGTATTGAAGTTGACCTAGAATTTAGGCTCATAATCGAGGACTACTACCTCTAAACTGGAAAGTTGTGGTTACAACCACATGGCTGCAAGCTTTTGCATGTAGTTGGAGGATTTCGACAACATGGAGGGCTTGTTGTGGGTGCAGTTGGGGACCTAGGTCAGAGAAGAGGGTGTCCAATTTAAGTTTTGGCCACTTGGGGTGGTGAATCAGCCTTTGAGTGACTTGTAGCCCCTTTAGGATGTTATTAGGTGTTAGTTTGTATTCTGAAGTTGAACCCACTTCCTTAATGGGATCTAGGAGGTCAGGTCATGTCACATTAGCTCCTCCTCTCATGTTTACCCTCGCAAGCCAGTGAAATTGGGTAGATATGAGAAGGGTGGTTACAAAATATATATATATATATATATATATATATATATATATATATATATATATATATATATATATATATTATACATACATATTTTGTGTGAAGATATTTCTATTCATATAAATCTCTTCTGCAAACAATTAAAAGAACATTAAAGAATTCCATAAGTTCTTTTCTTCAAAAGCGCGAAAATAAACCAAAAACTATATAAAATATGTCTTAATATTGTAACTTTCGTTTTAACATTTCAAAGAATACGAGATATAAAAAAAATATACTAGAAAGGAAAATATGAGACTACTTGTTTACTAAATGTTATAATATTAACCACTCAAAATAAGCGTACCAAATTTTCTTGGATTTTGGTAATACTACTATACGAAAAAATTTATAAAAGGAGGTATTTACAAACTCATGACAATTGTACTGAATATATACAAATAAGAAACGAAGATCTATTCACCATGGAAACAAAATGTTAATACAATAGAGGCTCCTCACGTATTATAAAAACATTAGTCTTGATGGAACTATATGCCGTATAAGGCATTAAAGAAATTATCTAATACACAACTTCAAGAACATACAATTTGGATATTGATCTTGAAACAGAGAAATATCATCCATTCAAAGGAAAAGACCAAGAGTAGGGAAACCTCTGACCCAGTAAAGGAGATGGTTAAGTCAAAATAGAATCTTGCCAAACCTGGAAACATTTGTTTGAATATGCTACAGTTGAATTTGTACCTATAGGTAGAAAAAAAATTCACAAACTAAATGAGTGCATAGTGTTAATAATTGCATAGAAAACACAGAAGCGGTTAGGAGTTTAGAAAATAAATGCATATATCGTTAGAATAAAACTACCTGAGATTGAGGTATAAAGGTCCAAGAGTCTACTTTACCGATACAATTGAAGTAAAATATTAGCCATTTTATTCATACTAAGGATATGGTTTCTAGCAGTATTAAACAATTGTTACACGTCATTTTGTCACCATGACACTTAACCCTTAAAATGTCTCTCTCCATCCATAAACGTGTTCCATTACACTTCCTTAGAAGTCAAACAATCAAAAACCGTTGAAGAAGATGTGAATTTTGGATAAAATGGCTCTATGAATTGTTAAGTGTGACTTGCATACTTTTCCTAGTAAGTTAATGCACGTTTCAGTTTCTATCCCTGATAACTGCACAAAATTGTGTTATGTATTTTATTATAAACCGTGCAGGTAAATAAAAGAAAAGTAAAAATAAAAAGTGAATTCCAAAAGCGTTGTTGTTCAAATATATCCCAACTGAAAGCTTCTAGGTCATATCTATTCAAGCCATACCCCTAAGCTCATGGACCTAATTCCCTTTCATCAAAGAACCCTAATTCGCCAATTAGAGGATCTCATCCTTGTCTTCTAGATTTGAAACTTCTTCCTCTTGGCATATAAATTGACTAGATGATAGAGGGATTAGGAGGTTCAAAAAGGATACACTTATGTTGTTGTATTTAGATTGGAAGGCTTATGAGCTAAGAAGTGGTTTAGAGGCATTTGGGAGGAAGCTCATGACATCAAGGCAGAGGTTGTAAGGCTCTTCTTTATCCATGAATTAATACAAATGAATGATTTTTTCCGTTGTATTTTCTTATTGAAATGATGAATGATTTACGATTCTTTTGATATTCTGTAGGATAATCTCAATTTCTAATCTCCTTGATCATTATATTAAGCTTGTTTAAATTGTTATGATTTCATATTCCTTTGATCTCTTTTATGCCTATGATTGCAGGTCTTTTTGAGCATAGGGAAGCTTCATCAAGAAAGAGTAGGTATATTCAACAAAACTTTTGCAAATAGGTAAGAGCCTTATTCTCCTACTCTTATATCTATAATTTGAATGAAATAAGCTCAAGGAAAGAGTCATTCAATTGCGTGTTTGTTTCTAGCTTCCTTTAGGGTCTAGGGATATTTCTCTTGTCTGCAAGAGGGATTTATCCACAGCAACAACACATAAATATTATATTGTGAAAAACTAAGAAATGAACAATTATGTATACTAGTACAAGGCTATGCATGAATGGAAACTAAATCAAACAACCCTCTCTGGAGAAAGAAAATAATAATTTAAATCCATACACATAAAATTTTATAAATAATTTTAGTCACACACAAAAATTGAATCATGTAATTGGTAACAAGGAATAGAGAGAGACCTTAAATTGGAAACTAAAGACCTGAGCATTTGAAATAGCATTACCGTATTCAACAAAGAAGTTATAACTAAGATGGGTTACTCGTAAAGTTTTATTTAAAAAAAATACTTGACAGGAAATATAGAGGGTTGAGGGCTATTAAAGCCTTCCAAAATATAAATGTAAATTTATAAATAAATAAAAAATGAAAGAGAAGTCGTATAGTAATTACAATAAAATAGGAAGTAAGGGTTACGAAATCCTTGATATTTTTTTCTATTTTAAGACCTTTAACTATACTTCTACCAACGTAAATAAAAAGAAGCCATATTAGTTCATTTGTATTATTATTTAAGTACAACGAATGGAACCATAAAAAGAATGTAAAAGACTAAGGTTTTAGCTTACGAATAGTGGAGTATGATAGAAGGGAAACCCGCTTAGTTGACAACTATCTCAACTAGTAAATAAACCTAGGAGAAAACCTTGTCGTGAGAAAAAATGTTTTGGGTTAAAGAATGAAATGTTATACAAATAACCTTGAAAACAAGAAAGTTATGTATTCCTTAAATTACATTCCAAGATTAGTGAAAAAAACTTCATTAGATATTTATTAAAGAATAGGCTTGGAAAGAAGAAACTGCCAAAAACAATTGCAGAGTTACCCCCAGAAGGAATTGATGATATTTGAACTGAAATGGTCATTGATAGTCCATATAACACAATAGTTCTATCACTCGTGGACAAATTTACAATAAAACCATCACATACCTGTTAGCTCCCTATACCAATAGGTTTCATTTTTCATGATTGACTAGGGAAGTGCCAAATATGTTCATCCTTTTTATACTGCAAAGGTTCCATATGTTGATCTATCTTCACACTACATAGGTGGTTAACTTGTGCCACAATTGATGATTAACCAAACAGCTTAATCCTGGCTAGATCATGTTTGAATTTCACTTGTCTAGGAATAGAGAATCGAGACCTGCACAAACAATTTAAACTTAGCAGGCCAATAGTTAGGCAGAGAAGCAAAGGGTCTCAACAAATTAATCTGAGCCCTGGAAGAAATAAGGGTATACTTAGATAGGACGACAGCCAAAAGAAAAGAAAAGAATCAAGGTTTGCCAGTTCAAGTGCACCCAATAAGAATGAAGAAAAGATGCTAGGTATACTAGGTGGGGTAGGTAGTTTTGAAGGTACAAAGGCATAGTTTGTGAGTAATTTTCTCTTTAGAATGACTTTCCATCTCATAAAATCATGGGGCACCATGGCAAGGTGGCTACAGATCAAATGAAGCATGACTAACTCCCCTCCTCATCTTCCCAAAGAAATATTTACTAAGACTCCTCCAAAGGGTAAAGAGATCTGCTCATTACCCTTATCCCCTTTAGACTACTTCATTTCATGGCAAAACTAAGTGAGAAGATGTTTTACCTAGGCAAAACAAGCCACATTTCTTGTGTAAAAAGTCTTGATTTTATCTTGCCAAAGTTTCCTAAAGTTTCACCATTGGTCATTCATTCCTCTCCGCTTGGCCTAAGTTTTCACTTTATAAAACTTAACCTAAGCCACGCAAACCCCTCCCCCACAATCATATTAACCTACTGACCTTACTATATAACTCATATGAATAGCTTCCCCCCCCCTTTAGTATATAAATACATAAAAACCCACAAAAAATAAGTACCCCCACCCTGGGCTGATTATAGCCATATTTTACAATTTTTTTTTAGGGAGCTATTGGCCCACCAAGGGCCAAGTAGCAACCCTCCACACACCCATCGAGATTTATATAGCCTTTGGCTAAATAAATAGCCTAAACCCACAATTTTCCCCGAAAAAACCCACTTTTCCTAAGTCCACGGATACATAGAAATACATTGTAAAACATGAAAAATTAATGTGGGTCTGCCACCGTTAAAGACCCGCCAGCTCGATCACCCGCCAGCTATCTGATCTCGGCTCCCAGATCCCATGGGAGTCGGCGATTTCGGAAGCCCCCAACCTGCTGAAGAATAGTGTCCAGGGGATGGGCGGTATTTCCGCCGTACCGAGGACTCGTGTCAAGTGCTTGGTATGTACGGAGCCCCCTCTCCCGAAACCACTTTCCCCGAAAAGCAGTGCGATATTACCGCTTACCACTTGCCCCCTCCCTGCTGACGTCATGCTTATGTCACTTGATGAGGTCATCCACCATGTCATCTGCCACATCATCTGGCACGTCATATGCCATGTCAGCCTCCGTACCCACTAAATGACAAAATGACGTGATGCTGACGTCATCCCAAAAAAGTGCCCATAACACGCCAAAGTCAAAATTTGTGGGTAAAAAGGGTAAATGTAATGTTTTTCTTACCATTTTCTGTTTATTTTCTCTGCACAGCTGTACATGAAAACTACGTCGAAACACCGTTTTCGACTGTCCAAATCTTTCAACTAGTAAGCACCGTGTCCAGCTCCGCCCCTCGACCCACCTGGTCACCTACAAGTCACCCATTTCACTGGGAATACAAGTATTTACCATCAATTCACTCCTGACCCTGTTTTCCATTAGTTTCTCTGTGAATTTAGCACCAACACCCATAATTTAAAGGTGAAAGCACTGTGTTGTTGCCCATAAGTCCTCCATAAGCCTCTGAGGTAACAAATTCACTGGAAATCCATACAGTAATCCGAAATTAAGCTTGTCCTGCCCTATAAACTCCCCAAAGAGCCTCCCAGGCCGTATTTTGCCCACAATTGAAGTCCATTGTACCAAAAGCCCACAGGACTTGCTTCTCCAACTGATATCACTGCACAGATCCCAATTCAAGCCAACAAACTAGTTCTAACTGTGAAAATCCCACGGAAATCTTTGAAGCTATCCTCCTGCTCATTTTTTGCCTGCACAGAGTCAGAAATTTCAATTATAAAAGCAATATAGCTAATCCATGGAAGGCCAGTCGCCTTAAACATCACCCCCCTCAATGCACCCCACAAAGAGTTAGAGCATTTGTCCTTGGCTGATAAAGATTACCTAATCCAAGACCTTGAAGGTTTCCAAAACCATCTTCAGGCAGTCTCTGAGCTCAGAAATTGTCACTTGAATCAAAAAGATGTATGTGGTATTTGGGAATCAAACTTGCCCAGATATTACCTCCCCTCTGTGAACATCTTCCCTGAGATCATCCACCTCTGCTTTGAGAACTATAAGCCAACAAACAGAGCCATTAAAAGTCCATCTGGGACTACTCTTTTCTATATCACTCCTGACTCTATCAACCAGATGCTAAACTTTAAGCCAACACACAACCAGTTTCCTCTTACCATGAAGTACTTGCTGGATGAAGGTCCCATACTCTCCAGCACAGAAATAGCCAAAGTTGCCAAAGTATTCATGATGGCAGATAGACAGCCCCAACACCCACCTCCTTTTCATTATGGCTCCTTCACTGAAATGGGTAGGTTAGCGGTTAATATGATATCTTTTGTGTTGGGGTTCAAGACCAGTGAGCACATTGATGAAACCATACTGGTTATACTGTCCAATTTTACCCCAGGGCAGCCCCCTGCTGTCAGGTACAATTATGCCAAGTTCATTGCTAATAAAATGCATGACCAATTGTTAAGGCTGGACAGGGAGGGAATCTTCAAATATTCCTCCTATATATATCATCTATTTTTATATTTCCAGCCAGATGTCTTCTAATTCCCCATTATAAAATTGGACCACAAAGGGGGGAGGAGGTTTGTTATTTTTTGGACTTCAGTATTTCATGATATACGCAACTCTCCCTACTCTTATTGTGAGTTTATTGATCTATTTGTGTACCCTGTCTCTTGCCTCTTGATGAGAACTCCTCCTCCCAGGCTGACACATGATATGAAGAAGATATTGTAGCTCTCCAAGAACTAAAGAATAGGTGACTGGTATTTCTACCAAAACACACTATTCTTAGAATATATGGCTGTGAGCTCTGCCCCTATAGGCTGCCCAGATATGTGCCAATGAGAATATTTCCCTTGGAATATTTCAGGCAATTCATCAACTCAAATTTGAGTCACTTCCATAGCACCAAGAAAAAGGCCCAATTGAAACTCAGAGACCAATTAGGCCCCTTTGTCATGAACAAGAAAGAGGGATGGAAGGATGTTGATGACCTATTGGGTCAAACATACAGACTAAAGAGAAGCTTTTTGTGGGTGCCCTACGACCCATATGGCTTCATCAACGCAAGAAGGATAAAATATAGGCTAGCATCCTATGAACACTGCCACATCCCTGACATAGAAAAATATGCCAACCAAGATGACTGGTTGGAGGGCACCGTAGTTGAAGAGTTGACTAAAGAAGAAAAAATGGAACAAACCATGAAAGATTTGGAAAAAACTCTTGACTTGGAATCTTGTGGGCAGGTGTGTTTCAAAAAGCCACAGCCAACTGGGGAGAGCTCATCAACTACCACAACTGCACAACAGGTTGCCCAGGAAAGGACTAAACCAGCAATGGGGACAACAAAGAGCAAGGAATTGCTAGTGCCAGAACAAGAAATCATGGAAGAGTAGCCTGCTACTTCAGAGGAACACAGCCAAGGGGAAGCCCCTTCATTACAAACACAAGCATGAGAGGTACCAGCACTGCAGACTCCTCTTCTTGAGGAGAAAAGCAAGAAAAGGGACCGAGAAGAGACCACACTTGCAAGTGGGTCAACAGGTCAGCAAGAGGCCAAGAGGAAAAGAGTAGATCCTCTTGAAGAGGACATTGTGGAAGACATCACTGAGAGCCCAAGAGGAGAGAGATTCGTTAGCCAATAGACCTCTACAAGCTCTCACAGACAAGAAGGAGGGAGACAGCATGGAATGGAAGTCTCCTCATCAAGATCACAAGAAAAGAAACCAGCAGACATCAAGCAGTCATTCAAGGATATTAAGGCTCAAAATGAGTCCTTAAGAATTCAATTGTATGACCAGTTTCTCATGATGACACCCTCCGAACAACATAGACTAATGGTAGCCTATGACATGAAGGAGGAAAAAATTATTTTCAATCATTTCAAGGCCAAATTTCAGCACCCCCAGTCTCCAGCTGACTACATAAGGACCAATCTAGAGGTCCTTTCCAAGAAAATTCACCCAATGGATCAAATTGAATTACACAAGCAAATAGGTGAAATGGTCTATGCCACACTGGCATACAAAGCAATGTTGGCCCACCAATTGAAAGAGTCACTGAGTAATACATCTGCTCAATTGGACTTAGAGAAGATCTCTTCTCTAGCCAAAGACTACCGCATAAAGACTCTGGAGGAAATAATTGTTGAGTTGGGACATGATCCCAAGGATGCCAAAGCCACCAAGGCATTGATAAAAAAGAAGGAGGAGGATATTGCTGCACTCAGAAAGTAGTTGAAGTTGCCTGTGACCATGCATCCCCAAACAAAAGAGCCAGCACAAGAAAATGCAGAAGAGGATTTCATGGATCTATTAATAATAATGAACCAAAGGCTGATATAGACATAGCAAGAGCTGGAGAAAGCATTACAAACTAAGCAGGGAGAGTCAACCTCCCAGCTACCCCAAACAGCTCCAACAAATATCTCTGATTCCCCCACAGACACAGCAGCAACTCCTCCCACTGAACCACCAGTGACAACAGGTACTGAGACCATAGATGCTATAGCAGCAACAACAAGAGAGCCTGAGGCCAACATGAAAATGGAGGAAATGATGAAGGCAGTAAAAGAGCTAGAAGCTCAAATGTCAGAGCTCAGAGAGACAAAAGAAAATCTAACCAAGCTAGAAGTAAGCTATGACAAATCAAAAATGACAGTAGCAGAGAAGACCAAAGAAGTGAAGGCCTTGGAGAACAAGGTGAAAACACTGGAAAAAGATATCACCTTACATAAACCTCTGGCAGATATCAAAATGATTTTGTGGACTAAGATTGGCCAATCCATTACTGACCAATGGAGGTTAATTCAGACAATGTATAAAGCAGATGGAATTAATAGACAGGGTACAAGAACAAATAGAAAGGGCCTGGGCATCATTAGGAAATATGCCTGATCAGGCCAATGCACTTATCCATTTTTTGAATACCAACACCAAGGAACAATTGGCAGCTTTAGAAATCAATGACAGGATAGGCACCATTTTGATAGTAAAGAAGGTGCTAACAATGAGGACTCTAATACAAACTCTGGAAAGAAGGTGTCAGGAGATGCAGATGGACATTAATACCTTCACAGAGAAATTGACAAGCTTGCAGTAAAGGGGTTTACCCAGTCTAGTAACAAGCAACCAAAAGCTATTATCTCATCAGCAATATGCTCATCGAGTGAACATGTATGATACAAATCAGACCACTGCATCGTCCAGTAGCTCAGAAAACACAGGACCTCCTTCTGAACAAAGCTTGTATGACAGATTGGAAGGATTATTTTTCATAGAACATGAAATAAATCATCTGTTTGAGGTCAAGCCCAATTTTTACAGATATATTGAAGTTGATGAGATACTAATAAAGATACAAAGGCACCAATTGCCCACACAAAACTGGTGGCAAAGTATTCTGGAAGTTTTGCCCAAGTAAATCCAGATCTGTTTTGCCTGTACAGTTGGTCAAAGAGCAAGACACGTGGCAAAGGTAAATGAAGAAGCTCAGGCCAGGATCAGGACACATTAAATATGAATTCAGAGCAAGTAACAGATCAGGACAACAACAATAGAAAGGAAAGAAAATACATAACTCCCAGCCAAATTCCAGGGTGAAAAAGTCTAAAATATCTTGTCAGAAGACCAGCCAGCATAGCTGCAATAACTCCTGCCTTTATTTCTCTAACAAAGTAGCTAAAGGAATTTATTACTCCTTATCTTATCACTGAGATATTTTGTAGACTCTCTGTTTGTATAAATACCCCGCCAAAGAATGTATTCGGGGTTGGTGATTCTCCCATTTGAAATACATTGTAACCCAGATATTGATTAATACAAAGGGTGTTGAAATGCATTGTTGTTTGACCTTCTGACTGTGGATGTGATGATGTTGGAATCTACTATAGAATTCCTGTGTCTTTCCTTGGCTCAATAAGTTATTCTAACTATGTTTGGTTTTTCTATGTTTGCAAGTATCAAATATGTTTCATATCTTAACAACAAGGAAAAAGAATAGCCCAGAACTTGTTTAAATACACTCTGTGTTCAATTCCTGTTGTTATCTATGTTTTCCTCATAATTAGTTCAAATAGAAATTCTTAAATGCTTCTATCTCTGCTAATTATTTAATTTTGAACATTCTCAAGGAATTATTCACTACTCCTTGAAACGTTTCAAGCATCTTCCCTCTGCCACTGGGATAAAGGATCCTTAACTGCCCTTCACCCCTTGGCCTACGTCCCATCCATCACTAGCTTTGATATTGTTCCAAACTGATTATCTTGCTTTGTAGTATTGTCTTTCATCTCAAAAACACCCTCAGTAGTCCACTTCCATAGACTCCATTGCCCAATGGAATTAAACCTATCAGACCTACATCCTACCTCTGTGTGAAATCACCATCCAAACCTATTTGAATACTCAACTCTGCACAACATAACTAGCATAAAACTTAGAACAAACAAAGTTAAAACACATAGAGAGAGCCCCCTCTGGATGCAGTTTGGCTAGAGATTGCATCTAAAAGACTGGTTAGTGGTTACCTCGGCCGTATTCCCTTTTATCAACATGTTTTGGGGAACAACCTGAGTGATAACATCATTGGCGACTCCACTGGGTACAATGAATGTCTGCTACTATTATCTAAAACTCTAAAGCTATAGATGAAGTCTGAAGCTAGCCAGGCAGCCTTTAAAATTATCCTTGCTATGCAATCACAGAGGTGGATAGAAACTACTTCACTCCAACTCTAGTTTAGTTTTTAGTCTCTAGGCAACCACCTCAAGGATTTGTTAGGATGTCCTTGCTCCAAACCTCCCTAAAAGAAAGCCTCAAATTCTTCTACATTCTAGTAGCCCCCTTTAAAACTACTGTTAAAACTTGTATCTCCCAAGAATTCCTAGAAAAATACCAAAACATAATTAGAAGCTGGCTCCAAAGAAGAAAACAAGACACACTAGGTCTAACCCTGACCCAAATCCTCCAACTATTTTTGACAATCCAAATCTGCTTTCTAAGAGCCTTAGGAAATCATAAAATCAAGAGAGTTCTGCTGATTCAAACCTTGAACTAGCTCAGCAGAAACTGATTCAAACTGAACCTACCTCAGCTAATCCTCAAACCCTCATCCCCACTACTGTAGCTTCTTCCAGTACCCCTTCATTACTCCAAAATCTCTTTTCTACCCCTCCATCCACAGCACTTATCTCAGCCCATATCCCTGTCCTTCCAGTTGTCCCACCTTTTCCTGCCAACATGGCAAATAGATATGCTCCCCTACAGTTTCCTGCCAACCTAGGGGCTATGCCACAAGATTATCAGGGAAAAATTACCTATTTTGATAGTACAAGCACTTACACTCCTCAACAACATACCAAGAGAATGATAGACTATTTTGAAAACTATGAGATTGATGATAATGATGTTAGGATGAAAATTTTTGTCCAAAGCTTAACTGGTGATGTGAGGGTATGGTTTAGGTCACTACCCCCAAACACGATAGCCAACCCAGATGCCTTATACCAACCTTTCCTAAAAAGGTGGGAGCATAAAAAGGATCCTTTACACATCTTAACAGAATATGAGAATTTAAAAAGAGGCCCACAGGAGACTGTCCAAGATTATTGTGCCAGATTCAATAATACATACCTTGCTATTACAATAAATCTTAGACCACCACCAGATTTGGCATTAATTAAATTCCCTGATGGTCTTGACTTAGACATGGCTTACCAGCTCAGGGAGAGAGCTCCTCCCAGCCTTGAAGATATGCAGAGCATAGTTGTGAATGTTGAAGCTAATCTAATTTCCAAACGAAATTGAGCTAGGACTGAAAGAAGAACAACTTTCAAAGAGGAACCCTCTACCTTTGAACAAAAACTTGATGCAATTATTAAATGCATGGACAGGTTAGGAGATAGAGTGGAAACTATTGAAAGGAAGTCTTCTTGGGACAACCAACCAAACAACAATGCAAGAAATCCAAACTTTAGAAAAAATCAAAACCCTAATGTAGGAAAGGGTGGTCCAAATCAAAACATAAGGCCTCCCTTCCAAGAAAACTATGCAGAGGCTTCCACATCTAATGAACCAATAGAGGACCCACACATTAATTTAACGAGTCTCAACAGTGGCTAACCAATTTTCCTAACTCAAGAAGACCAAGAGGCTCATACTCTTGGTCAATGCCAAATAAAATCAGGAGAATCCTTTGATTTTAAGCAATTATATGAAACAGTTGTGTATGAAGTCCATAAAAAATACAACTTGAGGAGTAGAAGAATAGACGTTCTTGATGATCCTAAGCAAAAGACAATCAAGCAATCCACCAAAACTAAACTCTAGGACTCTCATATACCAATCATCTCCAAACCCACTCCCAATCCAAACAGCCCCACAGTAGAAGATGTCTCAGACAAGAATGAATCAAAGGAGCACCCTATAGCTGATCCTCCACTCAGAAAAATGGTAGAAGAACCTTTGCAAGATGGTCAGCCAGCAACCCTTGTTCAGCATGACATTCCAGTAACAAAAACAGTTATTAATAACTCAGTTGAAGGGAATAACCTGGTTTCCCAAAATGCCAAAACCGAAACAGAAAAACCCTTTAATATGGAGGCTGAAATAGGTAGGCTAAAAGTTTCTATCCCATTATCTGAATTGGTTAGGCATCAAGTGTTTAGGGAATATATCCACAGATCATTACAACTTTAAGAAAGCAAAGGTTTAGTGAACATCCTTGATGACCAACCAGAACTCATATTTGGCCCTAAAGCAAACGGTAAAATAGTAGATGGAGGAGTCCCTCCCTTTTATGTGAGCCTAAACATTCATGACAAAGTGCTTCACAATCCAATTGCCCCTGCTGAGAAAATGGAAAGGGCTCTTAATACCATTACAAATCAAGAAGATCTATGGTATCTAGAGTTTGATGGATCAGTCAATAAGCTAGGAGCAGGGGCATGGGTCTGGATTCATAATGTAAAGGATGACCATGCTGAGGGACATGCATTTAGATTAAATTTCAGGTGCACCAACAACATGGCCGAGTATCAAGCCTTCCTTTTCGGACTCAAAGTGGTAAAAAACTTGGGTGCAGCCCGAATATCAATCTTGGGAGACTCTGACCTCATTATTCAACCAATAAAGGGTAACTTCATTACAAATGATATTAGGCTAAGGTCATACAGAGCTGCCACAATGGAAATCCTTGACACCTTTCTTGAAACCCAACTGACCAAGATTCCATGAAATCAAAACCTACATGCCCATAGTCTTGCAACTTTTGCAAGCACTTGCAAATTGCCATTCAAGCCTAATCACCTATTTACTGCTGAAATAAAACATAGGCCTGCAGTACCAGATAATGTAAAGAACTAGAAGGTGTTTGAAAATGACATACAAATCAACAATTTCCTAACCTTGAAAGAAGAGTTTACAAGCACAAAAATGGAGACCAACACTGCAGAAGAAAGCATCCAAGTGGAAAAAATTGAAACACACATCTCTACTGAAACAACAAACCAGCTTCTACACCCCACCAAGTTCACTAAAACAGATTTACAACTGCTTCATGAAAAATAAGGTGAGGATGTAGTGGCAGCAGAAAGTGAATTCATTAAACTGAAAGATAATTTTCTACCCAAAGGCCTTACTCCTTTAGAGGACATCTTTGACTCAAATGACATCTCTAGGAAACCTAAAATGCAGCCATTAAATGCTGAAATTGAGGACTGTAATGTAGGAACTGTAGAAAATCCAAAAATGATAAAATTGTCCAAAGCTCTACCCTCTGACCAAAAACCCAAGTATATAGAATTGTTCAAATAATTTCAAGATGTCTTTGCACGGAGTTAAGAAGACCTAAAGTCTCATAACACTGCAGTAATCTAGCACACAATACCTCTCAAAGAGAACCAAAAACCTTTCAAACAGAAACTTAGGAGAGTCAACCCTGTACTGCTCCCTTTGATTGAAAAAGAAGTCAAGAGAATGTACGAAGCTAGAATTATATATCCAATCAGATTCTCAGAATGGGTTTTGAATTTAGTGCCTACAAGAAAGAAGAAAGGGGAGATAAGGTTATGTGTTGACTTGAGAAATTTGAACGAAGTTTCTTTAAAGGACAACTACCCTCTGCCAAAAATGGATCACATTTTGCAAAGGGTGGTGGGTGCTTCAAGAATATCACTGTTAGATGGATTCTTAGGTTTCAATCAAATCCTAATGCACCCTGATGACCAAGATAAAGCTGCCTTCACTACCCCTTGGGGAACATTCAAGTATGTAAAAATGCCTTTTGGACTCAAGAATGCAGGGGCAACTTTTCAAAGGGCCATGGATATAGCTTTTGCTAAAGAAATCCATGAATTCTTAGTCATTTAGCTAGATGACCTTACAACATTCTCCAAATCATATCAAGAGCACTTGAATCATCTAAGGCAAGTATTGTTAATCTGCAGGAGATATGGTATATCATTAAACCCAAAGAAATCCTTGTTTGGCCTAGAAGAAGGAAAATTATTGGGCCATATTATCTCCAAAGAAGGCATTAGAATTGACCCAGACAGAATACAAGCCATCCTACAAGTCCCACACCCTAGAAACATTAAAGAACTACAAGCCTTTTCGGGAAAAATTAACTTTCTTAGGAGATTCATACCAAATCTGGCTGAACTAATAAAATTGCTGAACAACATGCTAAAAAATGACTCAAAGGTCAAGTGGACGATGGAAAATAAGCAATCCTTTGAAGAAATTAAACAAGCTTTAACTCAAACACCAGTCCTCACAAGCCCCAACTTTGACAAAGATTTTATCATATTCTCATTTGCATCAGAACATACAATTGCTGCTATTTTGCTTCAAAAAGATGACCAGGGATGTGAAAAACCCATAGCATTCTTTAGTAAATCCCTTAGAGATGCCTCACTGAAATATCAAATCATGGAGAAACAAGCATATGCCCTCATAAAGGCCATCAAGGACTTCAGAGTTTACATCTTATACTCTCATGTGATTGCCTATGTGCCCAATACTATTGTTAAATATATTCTAACCCAAGAAGGCATTGGAGGAAAAAGGGGAAAATGGATAGCTACCATACTGGAATACAACATTGAAATTAAACCCACTAAACTGATAAAAGGACAAGGACTAGCTAAACTCATGACTGAAACTAACTTTCAAGCCCTTGACATAAATCAACTAGATAATGAACAGGAGATGGTGACTCCACAGATCAATCAAGCCTTTGTACAATCAACCTGGTATGTTGATATCTCTTTTGTGTTATTAAACCTACAAGCTCCTCCAAGATTATCCAGAACCAAGAAGAGATTTTTGAAAATGAAAGCTTCCAAGTTTTGCATTTTAGATCAGGTTCTTTTTTGGAAAAACCATGATGGTGTTTTATTAAATTGTCTAATCAGAGAGGAAACTGACAAAGTACTCCAAGAATTTCATGCAGGGGATTGTGGTGAACATTTGTATTGGAAATCAACTGCTGACAAAATCCTAAGGGATGGATTTTACCGGCCCACCTTATTCTCTGATGTAAAGAAATATGTAACCTCTTGCCACAAATGCCAAATCTTTGAAGGCAAGAAAAAGTTGTTGCCTCTGCCCCTCAAACCAGTTTCCACTGAGAAACCATTTCAACAATGGGGTTTAGACTTCATTGGGGAAATTCACCCTTCATCTTCTGGCCAGCACAAGTGAATTTTGACTGCTACAAACTATTTTACCAAGTGGATAGAGGCCATCCCTTGCATGCAAGCCAATGACTCAGTGATCATTCAATTCCTTGAAACCAACATCTTGTCCAGGTTTGGTTGCCTGGAGAAAATCATTACAGACAATGCTGCTGCTTTCAAATCTAAGAATATGATTAATTTCTGTCATAAATACCACATTACCTTGGGCCATTCCACAGCCTACTACCCTCAAGGCAATGGCATAGCTGAATCCTTCAACAAAAGCTTGATCAACATTATGAAGAAGGTCTTGGAGGAGAACAAGAAGAACTGGCATAAAAATCTTGCCAATGCCCTATGGGCAGATAGATTGACCACCAATAGATCTATTGGGACCAGCCCCTATCAATTAGTCTATGGAATGGAAGAAGTTTTCCCTTCTTCTTTGGGAATCCCAGTAATAAATCTGCTACAAGAGATACAAGCAGAACCTAATGATATACAAATAAGGATCAATCAAACTATTTACCTGTAGCAGACAAGAGAAGAAGTCTAACACAGAGCCCAGATCCTACAAGAAAATCTCAAAAAGATATTTGACAAAAGAACCAGAAGGGAAGATAAAAGGAAACATGGGAAATTTGATTTGTTATGGAGAGGGCCATTTATCATTCAGACTGTACAAGGAAATAATACCTATCTTTTGAAAAGCTTGGATGGTACAGGGGCAGATGATGGGCTAGTCAATGGAAGAATGTTGAAGCACTACTTTTAGCCACCTTGTCAAGAATAGCAGCACTTCAACTTGTACATAGTACTGTTTACTTTCTGCAGTTTATTTTAGTGATAGAATAGAGAATAAGTTACACCAAATTTTCAAGAGAGAGCGAGAGATTGTGCCACATTTGGCTATTGCTTTTTAGCATATCAGAAGAAGCTAAAGAACCAGACTTGGGAACTGTGAAAATGATGAGAAAATATCAGACTAACTACCCAAAAAAGAGCTACAATGCTGCAATAAGTCCATGAGATAAACAGTACTACAAAGGAGCCATTCTATGAAACAACCAAGGATAAATTTCAAACTACAGTAAGGAATTGAAAGATAAGGCCATCTGACTTGTTGTTCTTGACTTTTCACTAGGAAAATCCATCCCCAAGTGGAGCCACTATTAGCTCCCTATACCAATAGGTTTCATTTTTCATGATTGACTAGGGAAGTGCCAAATATGTTCATCCTTTTTATAGTGCAAAGGTTCCATATGTTGATCAATCTTCACATTGCATAAGTGGTTAACTTGTGCCACAATTGATGATTAACCAGATAGCTTAATCCTGGCTAGATCATGTTTGAATTTCACTTGTCTAGGAATGGAGAACGGAGGCCTGCACAAACAGTTTAAACTTGGTAGGCCAATAGTTAGGTAGAGAAGCAAAGGGTCTCAACAAATTAATCTGAGCCCTGGAAGAAATAAGGGTAGACTTAGATAGGAGGGTAGCCAAAAGAAAGGAAAAGAATCAGGGTTTGCCAGTTCAAGTGCACCCAATAAGAATGAAGAAAAAATGCTAGGTATACTAGGTGGGGTAGGCAGTTTTGAAGGTACAAAGGCATTATTTCTGAGCAATTTGCTCTTTAGAATGACTTGCCATCTCATAAAATCATGGGGCACCATGGCAAGGTGGCTAGAGATCAAATGAAGCATGACTAACTCCCCTCCTCATCTTCCCAAAGAAATATTTACTAACACTCCCCCAAAGGGTAAAGAGATCTGCTCATTACCCTTAGCCCCTTTAGCCTACTTCATTTCATGGCAAAACTAAGTGAGAAGATGTTTTACCTAGGCAAAACAAGCCACATTTCTTGTGTAAAAGGTCTTGATTTTGTCTTGCCAAAGTTTCCTAAAGTTTCACCATTGGTCATTCATTCCTCTCCCCTTGGCCTAAGTTTTCACTTTATAAAACTTAACCTAAGCGATGCAAACCCCTCCCCCACAATCATATTAACCTACTGACCTTACTATATAACTCCTATGAATAGCTTCCCCCCTCCCTTTAGTATATAAATACATAAAAACCCCCAAAAAATAAGTACCCCCAGCCTGGGCTGACTATAGCCATATTTTACATTTTTCTTTTTTTTTAGGGAGCTATTGGCCCACCAGGGGCCGAATAGCAACCCTCCACACACCCATCGGGATTTATATAGCCTTTGGCTAAATAAATAGCCTAAACCCACAATTTTGCTAGAAAAACCCACTTTTCGTAAGTCTGCTGATACATAGAAATACATTGTAAAACATGAAAAATTAACGTGGGTCCGCCACCGTTAAAGACCCACCAGCTCGACCACCCGCCAGTCGTCCGATCGTGACTCCCAAATCCCATGGTAGTTGGTGATTTCGGAAGCCCCCAACTTGTTGAAGAATAGCGTCCAGGGGATGGGCGGTATTTTCGCCGTACTGAGGACGCGTGTCAAGCGCTCTGTATGTTTGGAGCCCCCTCCCCCGAAACCACTTTCCCCAAAAAACGGTGTGATATTACTACTTACCACTTGCCCCCTCCTTGCTGACATCATGCTTATGTCACCTGATGATGTCATCCACCACATCATCTACCAGGTCATCTGCCATGTCATATGCCATGTTAGCCTCCGTACCCACTAAACGACAAAATGACATCATGCTGATGTCATCCCAAAAAAGCGCCCACAACCCGCCAAAAGTAAAAATTTGCGAGTAAAAAGGGTAAATGTAATGTTTTTTTTACCATTTTCTGTTTATTTTCTCCGCGCACCTGTACATGCAAACTACGTTGAAACACCATTTTCGACCGTCCAAATTTGCCAA
Source organism: Pinus taeda (assembly GCA_000404065.3). Taxonomy (NCBI): domain Eukaryota; kingdom Viridiplantae; phylum Streptophyta; class Pinopsida; order Pinales; family Pinaceae; genus Pinus; species Pinus taeda. The sequence goes on from APFE031367249.1 coordinate 315,947, forward strand.
CCAGCAAGCACCGTGTCCAGCTCGGCCCCTCGACCCACCTGGTCACCTGCAAGTCGACCATTTCACCGGGAATACAAGTATTTACAATCAATTTGCTCCCAACCCTATTTTCCATTAGTTTATCTGTGAATTTAGCACCAACACCCATAATTTAAAGGTGAAAACACTGTGTTGTTGCCACAAGTCCTGCATAAGCCTTTGAGGTACCAAATTCACCGGAAATCCATACAGTCATCCGAAATTAAGCTCGTCTGGCCCTATAAACTCCCCAAAGAGCCTCCCAGGCCATCTTTTGCCCACAATTGAAGTCCATTGTGCCAAAAGCCCATAGCTCCTGCTTCTCCAACTGATATCACTGCACAGAGCCCAATTCAAGCCAACAAACCAGTTCTAACTATGAAAATCCTAGGGAAATCTTTGAAGCCATCCTCCTACTCATTTTTTGCCTACACAGAGTCAGAAATTCCAATTCTAAAAGCAATACAGCTAAGCCATGGAAGGTCTAGTGGCCTTAAACATCACCTTCCTCAATGCACCCCACAAAGAGTTAGAGCATTTTCCCTTGGCTGATAAAGATTACCTAATCCAAGACCTTGAAGGTTTCCAAAACCATCTTCAGGTAGTATGTGAGCTCAGAAACAGTCACTTGAATCAAGAAGATGTATGTGGTATTTGGGAATCAAACTTGCCTAGATATTGCCTCCCCTCTGTGAACATCTTGCCTGAGATCATCCACCTTTGCTTTGAGAACTATGAGCCAAAAAACAGAGCCATTAAAAGTCCATTTGGGACTACTCTTTTCTATATCACTCTTGACTCTATCAACCAGATGCTAAACTTTAAGCCAACACAAAAATAGTTTCCTCTTACCATGAAGTACTTGCTAGATGAAGGTCCCAAACTCTCCAGCACATAAATAGCCAGAGTTGCCAAAGTATTCATGATGGCAGATAGACAGCCCCAGCACCCACATCCTTTTAATTATGGCTCCTTCACTGAAATGGGTAGGTTAGTGGTTGATATTATATCTTTTGTGTTGGGGTTCAAGACCAGTGAGCACATTGATGAAACCATACTGGTTATACTGTCCAATTTTACCCCAGGGAAGCGCCCTGCTGTCAGGTACAATTATGCCAAGTTCATTGCCAATAAAATGCATGACCAATTGTTAGGGATGGACAGGGAGGGAATCTTCAAATATTCATCCTATATATATCATCTATTTTTATATTTCCAGCCAGATATCTTCCAATTCCCCATTAGAAAATTGGACCACAAAGGGGAGAGGAGGTTTTTTATATTTTGGACTTCAGTATTTCATGATACACACACCTCTCCCTACTCTTACTGTGAGTTTATTTATATATTTGTGTACCCTGTCTCTTGCTTCTTGATGATAACTCCTCCTCCTAGGCTGACACATGATATGAAGAAGATACTACAGCTCTCCAAGAACTATAGAATAGGTGACTGGTATTTCTACCAGAATCACACTATTCTCAGAATATATGGCTGTGAGCTCTGCCCCTATAGGCTACCCAGATATGTGCCAATGAGAATCTTTGCCTTGGAATATTTCAGGCAATTCATCAACTCAGATCTGAGTCACTTCCATAGCACCAAGAAAAATTCCCAATTGAAACTCAGAGACCAATTAGGCCCCTTTGTCATGAACAATAAAGAGGGATGGAAGGATGTTGATGACCTATTGGGTCAAACATACAAACTCAAGAGAAGCTTTTGGAGGGTGCCATACTACCCATATGGCTTCATCAACGCAAGAAGGATAAAATATAGGCTAGCATCCTATGAACACTATCACATCCCTGACATAGAAAAATATGCCAACCAAGATGACTGGTTGGAGGGCACCCTAGTTGAAGAGTTGACTGAAGAAGAAAAAAATGGAACAAACCATGAAAGTTTTGGAAAAAACTCTTGACTTGGAATCTCATGGGGAGGTGTCTTTCAAAAAGCCACAGCCAACTGGGGAGAGCTCATGAACTGCCACAACTGCACAATAGGTTGCCCAGGAAAGGACTACACCAGCAACAGGGACAACAAAGGGCAAGGAATTGCTAGTGCCCGAACAAGAAATCATGGAAGAGCAGCTTGCTACTTCAAAGGGACATAGCCAAGGGGAAGCCCCTCCATTACAAACACAAGCACCAGAGGTACTAGCACTGCAGACTCCTCTTATTGAGGAGAAAATCAAGAAAAGGGACCGAGAAGAGACCACACCTGCAAGTGGGTCAACAGGTCAGCAAGAGGCCAAGAGGCAAAGAGTAGATACTCCTGAAGAGGACACTGTGGAAGACATCACTGAGAGCCCAAGAGGAGAGAGAGTCGTTAGCCAATAGACCTCTACAAGCTCTCACAGACAAGAAGGAGTGACACAACATGGAATGGAAGTCTCCTCCTCAAGATCACAAGCAAAGAAACTAGCAGACATCAAGCAGTCATTCAAGGATATTAAGGCTCAAAATGAGTCCTTAAGAATTCAATTATATGACCAGTTTCTCAAGATGACACCCTTCAAACAACATAGACTAATAGCAACCTATGACGTGAAGGAGAAAAAAATGATTTTCAGTCATTTCAAGGCCAAAGTTCAACACCCCTAATCTGCAGCTGACTGCATAAGGACCAATCTAGAGGTCCTTGCCAAGGACATTCACCCAATGGATAAAATTTAATTACACAAGCAAACAAGTGAAATGGTCTATTCCACACTGGCAGACAAAGCAATGCTGGCCCACCAATTGAGAGAGTCACTGAGTAACACATATGCTCAATTGGACTTAGAGAAGATCTATTCTCTAGCCAAAGACAACCGCATAAAGACTATGGAGGAAATAATTGTTGAGTTGGGACATGATCCCAAGGATGCCAAAGCCACCAAGGCATTGATAAAAAAGAAGGAGGAGGATATTGCTACCCTCAGAAAGCAGTTGAAGCTGCCTGTGACCATGCATCCCCAAATAGCAGAGCTACCACAAGAAAAGGTAGAATAGGATGTCATGGATCTATTAATAAGAATGAACCAAAGGCTGATACAGACAGAGCAAGAGCTGGAGAAAGCATTACAAACTAAGCAGGGAGATTCAACCTCCCAGCTACCCCAAACAGCGCCAACAAATGTCTCTGCTTCCTCCATAGACACAGCAGCAACTCCTCCCACTGAACCACCAATGACAACAGGTACTGAGACCACAGATGCTACAATAGCACCAACAAGAGAGCCTGAGGCCAGCATGAAAATGGAGGAAATGATGAAGGCAGTAAAAGAGCTAGAAGCTCAAATGTTAGAGCTAAGAGAGACAAAAGAAAAGCTAACCAAGCTAGAAGCGAGCTATGACAAATAAAAAATGATAGTAGCAGAGAAGACCAGAGAAGTGAAGGCCCTAAAGAACAAGGTGAAAACACTGGAAAAATATCTCACCTTACACAAACCTCTGGCAGATATCAAAATGATTTTGTGGACTAAGATTGGTCAGTCCATTAATGACCAATGGAGGTCAATTCAGACAATGTATGAGCAGATGGAATTAATAGACAGGGCACAAGAACAAATAAAAAGGGCCTAGGCATCGTTAGGAAATATGCCTGATCAGGCCAATGTACTTATCCATTTTTGGAATACCAACACCAAGGAACAATTGGCAGCTTTAGAAATCAATAACAGGACAGGTACCATTTTGACAGTAAAGAAGGTGCTAACAATGGGGACTCTGATACAGACTTTGGAAAGGTGTCAGGAGATGCAGATGGACATTATTACCTTCACAGAGAAATTGACAATATTGCAGCAAAGGGGTTTACCCAGTTTATTAACAAGCAACCAAAAGCTGTTATCTCATCAGCAATATGCTCATCGGGTGAACATGTATGTGACAAATCAGACCACTGCATCGTCTAGCAACTCAGAAAACACAGGACCTCCTTCTGGACAAAGCTTGTATGAAAAATTGGAAGGATTATTTTTCATAGAACATGAAATAAATCATCTATTTGAGGTCAAGCCCAATTTTTATAGATATACTAAAGCTTATGAGATACTAATAAAGATACAAAGACACCAATTGCCCACAGAACAATGGTGGCAAAGTATGCTGGAAGTTTTGCCTAAGTAAATCCAGATCTGTTTTGCGTGTACAGCTAGTCAAAGGGCAAGACACGTGGCAGAGGTAAATGAAGGAGCTCAGGCCAGGATCAAGACACATTAAAGATGAATCCAGAGCAAGTAATAGATGAGGACAACAACTCTGGAAAGGAAAGCAAAGACATAACTCTCAGCTGAATTCCAGGGTGAAAAAGTCTAAAATATCTTGTCAGAAGACCAGCCAGCACAGCTGCAATAACTCCTGCCTTTAGTTCTGCCTTTATTTCTCTGACAAAGTAGCTGAAGGAATTTATTACTCCTTATCTTATCAAAGATATTTTGTAGACTCTCTGTTTGTATAAATACCCCCCAAAGAATGTATTCGGGGTTGGTGATTCTCCCATCTGAAATACACTATAACTCAGATATTGATTGATACAAAGGGTGTTTACTGTTCAACCTTCTGACTGTGGATGTGATGATGTTGGACTCTGCTACAGAATTCTTGTGTCTTTCCTTGGCTCAATAAGTTATTCTAACTATGTTTGGTTTTTCTAGGTTTGCAAGTATCAAATATGTTTCATAATCTCAACAACCGGGAAAAATAATAACCCATAACTTGTTTAAATACACTTTGTGCTCAATTCCTGCTGTTATCTATGTTTTCCTCATAATTAGTTTAAATAGAAATTCTTAAATTCTTCTATCTCTGCTAATTATTTAATTTTGAACATTTTTAAGGAATTCTTCACTTCTCCTTGAAACGTTTCAAGCATCTTCCCTCTGCCACTGGGATAAAGGATCCTTAATTGCCCTTCACCCCTTGGCCTACATCCCATCCATCACTGGCTTTGATATTGTTCCAAACTAATTATCTTACTCTATAGTATTGTCTTTCATCTAAAAAACACCCTCAGTAGTCCACTGCCATAGACTCCATTGCCTAATGGAATTAAACCTATCAGACCTACATCCTACCTCTGCATGAAATCACCATCCAAACCTATTTGAGTACTCAACTCTGCACAACATAACTAGAATAAAACTTAGAACAAACCAAGTTAAAACATATCGAGAGAGCCCTCTCTAGATGCAATTTGGCTAGAGATTGCATCTAAAAGACTGGTTAGTGGTTACCTCGGCCGTATTCCTTTTTCTCAACAAGTTTTGGGGAACAACCTGAGTGATAACAATACCAAAGAAAATACCATGGTCACAGAGTTTTTCAGAGCAAGCCATTCTCAGAGCATCGTAGGGTAACAAATGAACCCGAATAATGTTGGAATAAAATTTTACATCCAAGAAAAACCTTAAAATTGATCACAATCATTGATTTAATCAGAGTATATCTATATTGTCAAAATGGTAGGTCAAAGTTATTAGACATGGATTCTTCAGAGCATGGCATGCATAGGTTAAAGGTACCAATTGTGGAGAACTCGAAGGATCACACATATACACCTATAGAAATATCTAAAAGGGTTCATAATAAAACGCTAAGGATATACAGTGATATGAGGTTCAACGACAAGTTTTCGGGGTGTAACCCGCGAGATGAGGGTTCAAATCTCATTGAGTATATATATGACCTTTTGTGTCTTGGCTAGAAGAGTAGGCAACCCCATAACAGACGTCTCAGCTCTTGTTGAGGCATAAGTTTCCTGCTATTGTGCAGCTTGCACGCGGTTGCACGTATCCTAGGTTTATAGTGGCAGTCAATTAGATTTGATCCTGGTTCTGTTCAGGATAACTCTCACCAGTTACCGATTATCCTAGATTAAAAAAAAAAAACAAAACAAAAAACACTACTAAAAACACTACTAAGGATGAACTAATGAGAATGTCAACATGAATTATACATTGAGCTATAACAATATTAAAACCAAATTCAATAGTCATGCCAAGATTTACAATATTATTAGGACATGATGGGATAGTACATGTGCCAATTGTTGTGAGAATGGTTCCAAGACGGGGCACTATTATATATGTATATACAATTTGTACAATGAGAACCTTGGAAAGGTGGATAATTACATTTGCAGTTGGAGGGTGGTGATATCCAACAAATTAGGATTGAAATTGTATTACAATTCATAGTTGTAAAGTGGAAATTACCTTCTTAAAGACATATGTAAAGTAAGTAATGGTATCATGGTGAGAAATATGAAGATGGATAGGAAAACCATTATTATTATTATTAGAAGTGATATTTTTCTATTTAATAAGAGAAAACTACTACAAACTACATAAATGTAAATATAAAGAAATTAACATTGTGAGTAACAAAATTAGGAAATTAATGGATGATATAGGTAGAATGCACTTCTATTGATTGGGGTTAACAAATACAAATAGAGAATAAAAGTTGTATTTTAGAGAAAATTTTACAAAAAAGGAAATTTAAAGTAAGTATAGGTTCTCTAAATCGATACAAAATGAATACAACAATTGTATATATGAATATACACACGTACATATGTGTGTGTGTGTGTGTGTGTATGTGTGAAAAAAAATGTTCTTAATGAGGTCTATTACAATTTATTAGCAAAATGGTCATGTTATTTCATGATATTATTGATAGCTCCAATAACTTTGTGGGGGATGTACATCTTAGAGAATTTGTGTCCTAAGTTAATAAGCATGTTGTTTGGGAGGCAACCCATAAAGTATCACAACATAATATTGCTAGTAATTTTTGGTGTGGAGGAGAATAACATGCCCTTAGAGATGATTAACTTTCATATTGAGTGGGATTCCTCTACCTAACATGAAGATTTTATAGCTAAGAATATATAGGTTTTCATCACACACTGTATTGTATAAATTGAGATAATGGAGAAAGAAACCATGGAAGGATGTGTGGAAAGATGGGAGCAAGCTATGAAAGACACCTAACAAAGAGAGTCTTTCAACCCTAGCAATCTAAAGATAACATTTGAATGAGTGAACACATGCATTCAATGCATGGAGAGTTGTTGAAATGATTGGATTGGGTTGACTTTTACTATCATATGATCTAGATTCCAACCAACAAGTACAAGAATGATTATAAGTTAACCAAGAAGGAAGAATTAGTTTGTTGGAGGGAAATCTAGGAAAGAGAGGGATATTTTCATGCAGATGAGGTAGGACAGACTAATTATAGCCTTATTAAACTCCAAAAACCTATGCCTTCTATGAATTGGACTGAATTTTGGTTTCATGAGTACATGCATTGAGTTCGACTAGGGGGTGATGATGGGTTCCTAAATTGACATATTTTTAGCACCCATATAATAACCTTTTTTCCACCATTTTCCCATTTTCCATCCTTTTATTATCACCTTTTCCATGCACATTGCTACAATTTTGGTGAATATATGAATATCCTTCTATGTTCCATTTTAATGATTATTTGTACACAATTTTCAAGAAATTGTTATTTTTTTGTACTGTAAATGGCATTCAAGTTTTAAGTAATACACAAGTACTACTCAGTGTAGGGTCTCAATAGTTGCTACGACTCCCTCTAGGTATTGCAAATATACAACTCTTTTTTCTCATGTAGGATTCAATGGCTGCAACTCCTAGATGTATCCAAAGTTGTTGAAACTCTCCATTGTTGTTGCAACTCTTCACAATTGTTGTAGCTCCTCACTACTGCTACAACTTCTCATTGTTGTTGCAACTTTGGAGTTTGATTATCATTGTTACAACTATCATGTATTTATTCTTGTTGCATGACTCATGATATCCCTAAAATCATTGTTGCAACTCATGTTGCCCCTAGTAGTGGTGCAATTGTTACAACTCTCTATTTTACCCATGACTACAAATTTGGCAACAATTTCACAACTCCAAATTTGTTGAGCTAGTGCAATAATTAACCATCCAAACTTTAGTTTTGTACCAATCAGATGAGTTAAGAAACAAGTTATAATATAGGGATATGATAGGAACAATTAGATGACTAATGAACAGAATGAACTCATCCACGACCTATCACACAACTAAATTGAGTCAATTCATTCCTATTTTTATCATTCTCTGAAGAAATAAATGTAATAGGATAAATTTCCCAAGCTTTCATGGTTTCCCATCCACCTGTTTGTTCTATTTTAGATAGAGTATATTTTTTTAAAACCCCCCTACTCGCCTTGATCCAGGTGGGACTTGTAAGAATTAAGCTAGTATCTTGTAATCAAAATTGAGGATGTTATTTATACATTTCAATTTCTCCAACTTGAGTAATGTTTTTCTTAGAATTCAATTTTTATTACTTTTCTAACCAATGCTTCATATAAGCAGGTAGGATCAACTCCTTAGTCATGTACTATTTGTATCCATAGCATAGTTGCAGTTATAATTTTTTTTTTATATATTCATTTTTTAGTGTACTATGTTTTTTTTTTATAGATGTAACTTCGATAAATTGCTAATCGATGAAAATATGATAGGCTACATTTCTAAAAATCTGAAATATTAGTGTATTGTTGGATATTAGGTGTCAATGTTACCTTTATTCACTCACCAATTGCTCTTGTAAAGGAATTACAACATGACATAACTTAGGGTCATTGTTGGAACTTTTTTGTAGCATTAACATTACTAGTTTTCAAAATCTTAACAATTTTGTTTTCATGAATAATTTGGATCAATTATTTTACACATTCAATTTATGATTTCGTTTTAATTACAATAAAGTGTAAGTTAATGGTTTATAATTGAATGCATTTCCATTGCACATGCAATTGCATATTAGTTACACAATGTAATATCATTATTAACACATGAGAAATTCGACTTTAAATGATGTTGTGATTTACTTCTCCTACATGTGTGATTTACTTTGCAACAAGTTACTTTCCTACAACATAGATTACACAATATGCTTTTACAGTCTTGCAAGTGTGGATTGGATTGAAGTTGTGACTTATATTACTAGGTGAATTGTAAAATCATCCCTACATATTGAACTATGACAATCATTTGGTTACTAAAACTTCAGGACACACACATGTTTATACTAGAATATATGGTGTATGATAGTTCACAAGTTTCTATGTGAACCCTAGGTTGATAGTAAATAAATAGTCTTTAATTATTTCTCTAAGAAATTAGAAAGGTAATTAAAAGTCATCAATAACTTCTAAATTATCTACCCACTTCTCCATGAGGTTTTTGGAAACTTATTAGAGTTCCTTGATGGGTAGTACCTCTTCTTCATAAGATTTCATCATTCCTTCCATTTGTCATCCTTGTATTTTTCCGACATATCTTAGATATCTATCTATAGAACATTGTCTTCCATCAAATTAGGCTCTATCTGAGTGGTTCCTATTATAATTTCATGTATGTAATTTTCAATTTGGAAAACCTCTTCTTGGGAAAGAATTTTGTCCTTTTGAATTGTTATGTCTACACAGCGAGTAAGCTCTTCCTTATCCCTTATGTTGAGAAGTTGTAATTCTTGGGGAACGAAATGTAATTCTTTGTACGATTTCTATCCTATCAATTTGGCCTCTAAAGTTTTGATTTTTTCTTGCAAGTCCTTGTTTTGTTTTTTTAGAACTTTATTTTTCCTGATAATAAATGAATGTAAGGGATTGAAAGGCGAAGTATCTACATATATTTTTTGCTTTATGCCCTCAAAAAAAAATCCTCAAGCTTTGTGTAGGATTATTAGTTTAGGAAGATGTAATTTATTCTTATATTCCATCACTTGGTGTTGTAGCTCTTCCTTCACCCCAATTTGCAACAAAATTTCCTCACAGGTGTAACATCCTACTCCCGCATCTACCCAAGCAATCGTCCAGCCAGTGTAATCATGCGATGAGAGGCCACTATGATATGATTCGACCTCCTAAGTCATATTAAGGAAGTGAAACCAACTTAAATACACCATACAAACATCCAACATCATAAATAGAACCCTCAAAAGACAAGCCAATGACTCAGACAACCTGTCCCTGGGTCCCACTATTGTTTTAGGTATCTTTGGCCATAGTCTCTATCATGCTATGGGTAAGGGATTGACCAACAACCTAAAGTTTCTCTCATAGGCCTACTTGCCAGTGACTGTGGACTAGAATTGTCAATGTTGTGCCAATGACTCTAGGATTTGAGCCACTTTTTCAGGCCCAGAGCCTAGGTCACTGCCCAAAACTGATCCATCTCTTCAAATCAGTAAAGTAACATGGAAATGACAGTACTAAATAAAATACTTGTTCAAGACCTTGGTTGGACCCCTACTAGCCAGGACAAGCATTTCCTTAAACATATCATCAACATGTAATCTATAGGTGTAAATAACAAAGTAGGTGTAAATAACAAAGTTAAGTGTAGCGATATCTTACTTTTTTGAAAATCACCATGAACCACTTTTACCTCATGTCATTTGTTTCTCTATCACTTATTAGGTCATAGACACAATATCTGATCAAATATAAGTAAAAACATGCTGAGATCCAAACACAATTGCTTCCTTAAAATGTACACATAACCAGCATAATAGGAACATAAATAAATTAAACTTAACAACCATCAAAATCCATATATACATTGATACATTTACACATGAAAATCAATGGAATGAATTTCTCATTAATCAATGCAATGAATCAACCAGAGATGGGACTACCACGTTTCACCCAAACATAGATTGGTTGAGCCAAGTCTCTCTTCAGCGAATCATCCCCGTGCCATATTCTAAGCTTGAATGTGGGGCTCATAGATCACATCAGAAACACCAATTAGTGTGGATTCCATTGTTGTCTTGAGGGGGCATGGACCCATGTTTGGAGTTAACTACGCTAACCAACAAAACCCTACACTCACAACCCTTTTTGCAACAACCCGTGTAGCGCAGACTATAGTTTCACACGAGGCACTATTGGGGGATTTTAGAACTAGGTTTTTGCATCCATAGGACTATGTTATGTGTTTCTGCCAAACTTAGGGATTTATCTTGACCTTCACAAACCCTAATGCTTGAAACCTAGAATTTACAGTGATTAACAGTTGGCAGATTTATGTTCTTCATCGATTACACTAAACATCTATAACATCATATAAATAAACTGATCTATGTCTTCTCGAATCTATTAAGTACTTTTCCAAATTCAAAGATAAAACAGTGATATGCAAATAGTTCTTCAAAGCAAGCATTTATTATGATTCATATCTTCAATTATGGTTTCTCCCAACCTTGTGCACACAACTGCAGGGGTTCACTCACTCAGCTACAAACTTACCAAGGTATCAATGCATAAAGTTACAGGAGCCTTCCCCTTTGCCCAAGTACAAAATAGATAAAATCAAACCCAAATCACACAATATTATCACTTCTATCCTCTCTTATGACTCTTCCATGATTTCCTTTTATATTCTTCTTCATTACAATACCATGGTCTGCGAACCATGGGCAGGCCTCAAAACTACTTGACTTTAATAGATTTAAGGGGATTTGACCTTCCTAAAGCCCATTTAACTCCTATCGACCTAGGACACTCACGCTCTACTCCTCAAAATGTGGAGACTATAATTTTTAAGAAAACCTAACAAAATTTGACCGAGGGGACCGAGTCCCAATAGGCCCCCAACACAAAATCGTGACTCATCCTGAGTCACTCTGCTTGTGTTGCCTAAAGCTTTTCTTGCAGGTTGCTGAATTCTTTCTTCAATGCTTGAAGATCTGTTGTTCCTTGTGCAACGGCCCGGTGAAAGTATTCAACCAATTTCTCCATGGTTGAACCTTCGACTATAAGGCCCATGGTTCTTTGTGTCTTCTAAAGAGCTTTGATATTTCTCTTAATGGTCTGTGACAATTGGCTTACCTCATCGGCCCATGGTTGCATCCGTGAGGAAATAATGGCATCCTTCTGACGTAGCTCATTAATCTAGGATTGAATGAATTTCCTTTCGTGAAGTCTCGTGAACCTTTGCACATGTGATAAGGTCTACACTGTCATCATGATCTCATCAAACTGCAGCTTATTTTGATGGATGTCAGCTTCGATTGTCTGCAAGTGTGGATCCTCTTGTAGGGAGGTACACATCTCCATTTCCTGCTCAAAAAATTGGTTGCAATCATTGAATGCAACTTCCAGAGTGGTCATGTGTGCTTTAATAGCAGCCTCACATTGCTCCCTAACTTCCAGAGGAGTGGTTGGTAGAAGCTTCAGTTGAAGCTCTAAAATCTGCAACTGCAGCTCAAACGGTACCTTTCCAATTTCTTCCTTCAATTCCTTCACCGCAAGTGCTAACTTGTGATTTTTCTCTACTAAGGCTTCCTCTGTTGGAATTTGGAGCTCAAGGAGCTCGTTGCATACTTGGGCAAGGGCTTCCTCTAATTGTTGATTCCACTCCATAATGTCTTCACGTGCCTCTAAGTCCTGTGCTTTCTCTATAAAAATATGTTGATTGTTAGTTTTTACCTCGTTAATAATCAACAATCCTCAGTTCTCCCAGACACGAAGCTCATATGAATCTTCTTGGTGCAGGTCATGCAAGGTCTGGATCAGCAATGCTGCAAGGTTGATACTCATATTTTTCCATTACTATGTGCACTCTTGGTCTTCGGTTGTCTCAAACTAGGGAGAGCCCCCTAGTTGTGGTACTTCTTAGAGCTCAGATGTGATTTCAGCGAAACTAAATTTTTGCATGCTCACTTGATCCACACTGACTTATCCCACCCTCACCTAGATCACTCCTATCTAGACCTACAATTATTTTAGGCCTTGTTGTACTTTTTCCAATACCTGGTGGTATTGGTCCTCGATGTTTCCCCATATGGTTTTAGTGGCAGAGCAGACATCATGACCTATCTCATTAAGGTCCCCCTCCATGAGGACCAACAGTTTTGTATGCACAAACTTATTAGACTTCTTCTTCTTTTGAGGTCCCGTCAAACTTTGCTTCTACCTCTTCCTGACCCTAAAGGGGGACTCTAAGTCCTTCGATTCAAGATAGGGGTTTGTGCCTCCATCCTCTTCATCTTCAGTTTCAACCTCAACATCAGTGTGCTCTGTCTTAGGTTCTTTGAGGTCAATAGTGACCTGTGATGTTGCTTCTTGCACAACTTTTTCCTTTTATGCTTCCTTCTCTTTCACAAAAACCTTTTCCTTCTGTGATGCCTTTTCTTTTGTATAAGCCTTATATGCTTCTTTCTCTTTGTATTTTTGGGCCATTGTTGCAGCTACTGGTTTCCCTGTATCTCCTTTGGTAATCTTGCTTGTTTCTATAGCATTGCGAGATGGGGTGAGCCACTCGTCTAACCATTTGCTGATGACCCCCATAATTTCATCCTCCTCAACAAAAAATGTAACTTGTGCCATGTTTCTGCGGCATCCTTCTTCACATGGATGGACAAATTCTCAAAATCTATATTGAATTCTGCAATATTTTTGTACTGCACATGGAGATTAAGTGACAATTGTGCCTGTTGGTTAATCACCATCTGTAACTCTGACTTGAATAATACCTAGAAAATATTTGTTTCAATGATGTGGTCAGGATCCTTCATCTCCCACAATGAGGTGAATTTCATAGCCTTGCATAAGTCTGGATCTTGTGTTGGGAGTTGGTTATCCTCATGCGTCCTCCAATCTACCAACACGATCAAAAGCAGTAACCACGTGCAGTGCAACACCTTTCCATCCTCCCGAGCTTCATGAAATCCTCCAGTAGCTCATGAAAGAGGTAATTATCCCACTTGAATTGGACCCCTTGGCTGCACTGCACAGCTAAAGATACCATCAGTGCTAACACTTCATCAGCACGACACTTCCACATTAACTTTCCTGCCAAGATCTGTGCAGCAAACTACACAGTGCCATCCTAGATAGAGCTAATGGCATAGCCACGTGACTTCTTCACCAACCCAAAGCCGCTCTTCATCTCGTCCGCGAGCTTATTTTCTTGTGACTTCCCCACAAAAGCATATGTGGGGTTCGCCACCTGATAATGTAATAGATTGATTTCGTGGACTAGAATATCGTCAATTGGAATGGGACCTCCCAGCCGAAGGCACACATCATGAACCAACACCAAAAATTGATGCAAAAACATAGTATTAATTACGTTGCAACTAAAGTTTGGAACCCACAACATATTGAGAAATTCTTTGCACTCAGTTCTAGCCACCCACTTCATTAGCTTAAGCCTTGTGACACCCGCCTCCTCGTAGTAAGCTGATTTCAAGTACTTATTAGGTTCTAACTACAGAAAATTCACATGATCACCAAGATCGCAATCCTTCATCTTCAGAAATAGTACCCAAGTCAACAAGTCACTGTCAAAAGGTATGTCCTCTAGTAGCAATGGCATGAATACCTTATATTTCAATGACTCAAGGTCCTTAGTGACCTTGGCAGTGGATTTTCTATGGCGTACATAAGGTGGTAGCCGAGTAATTGGCATTGCTTCCTCTGCCTCGATATCTTTAACCCCCATAGTCTATTCTTCTTCATCCAGGCCTAGAGGTTTCGTCGGTTGGTTTCGTTTATCCATATAATCCTTCTATCTAACCTCAGTCTTTTTTTTGTGTGGTAATTTCTTAACCGATGCTTTTTGTGGCTTCTTTTATATTTTCTCTCCTGCCGCAGAGATAGTAGTTTTTGGCCTCTACGACCGAGGTGTTGTGGTAGGGATTGGTGGTGTTGTATTAATTTTGTCAATTCTCTCCTAGAATAGTTTCTTCTACCACTCGGAAAATCTGCCTCAAACCCAAGCCCTTGTTGTGAAAATTCCTTCTCTACCTCTTGCCAATCTCATCTAGAGATGCAGTAATTGTCTAATCTCGAACTTAGGTGCTCTGGAAGAAAAGTGTTCAAATGTGTAGCAGGATGCTATATTTATAGCCCTTTTTGAGTTTAAATCCAATGAATCCCTCTAAATATCCTTATTAATGCTCTTTCTGCGGTCGATTTCCAAAGAGATTCTCCTTAAATGATTTCCCCCTGCTCCCTTTAAAGGAAAAATAACCATCCAATCACCTACAGTGTTTCCAATGGTCACTTTCTAGCCAAGTTGCCCAAGATGCACTATGCTAGCATAGCTCCTTTGACACAATTTCCATCTGCACCTTTCTCCTAATCGTCATGCAACCCAATCTCTTTGTGAAACGTTTCTCCCTAAAATGTAGTTTATATTCCCGCTCTTCCTTGCAACTTCCTAAAGTACTAAGACTTTCCTACATACATATAGCCATTACATTAGGGTAGGATCAACCCTGTATAGCTTCAACCGAATCGAATTGATTCTTCCTAGAAATATATCCCCATTCAGCTTCATGAGTTGAACTTCACCCCCATCCATAATCTCCTTGACAATGTATGGTCCTAGCCAATGCATCTAATTTT
This sequence comes from Pinus taeda, assembly GCA_000404065.3. Lineage (NCBI taxonomy): Eukaryota > Viridiplantae > Streptophyta > Pinopsida > Pinales > Pinaceae > Pinus > Pinus taeda. Next base: position 331,391 of record APFE031367249.1, read on the forward strand.
TTTTTCTGAAACTTAGTAAACTTGCTATCATACATCAACACTAAATATCCATTTTTAAAGGTGCACTACTTAATGTGGCAATCATACCACACCTTTTCTCAAGCCTTCAACACCTCTTGATGAAACCCTACCAAGAAGCGATATTCATCTAACTCAAGTATTTGCGCAAAGAATTCTTCCATTATATCCCGATTTTCCATCCTTGTGACTGCATCAATCCTCAAATTAAGCACTATGTACTCCATTGGCATCACTACTTCTTGTCCATAAACCAACTTAAATGGTGTTTCTCTAGTCAAATTCTTACAGTTAGTTCTATATGCCCAAAGAATGGCTATTATGCGCACATCCCAATCGTTCCTATTTTCATTACAGATCTTTGTCAAATAATTCTCCAAGATTTTATTGAAACCTTCAACTGTTTGATTTGCTTAAGGATGGTACGGTGTGCTTTTCTGATAATACATTTGGAATTCATCAAGAAAAGCAACAATTGTTTCATTCAAGAAATATGAACCCATGTCACTTATCAAAATATTAGGGAAACCAAACCTATATAGAATGTGTTCAAATATAAACTTCACAATTGTAGTTATGCTAAAATCCATCATGGGCTACACTTTAGCCCATCTGGTAAAGTATTTTGTGATTGTGATGATGTAGTGTGCTCCTATCTTCTTTCTTGGTGGCTTAATAGGTCCCACAAAATCTATTGCCCATTATCAAATACCTGTAATGATACCTGTGGGTTCAAAGGAAATTCATCCCTTCGTGACGACTTCCCAATCCTCTTACAAACATCACATGCCCTACAGTACTCCTTGGAATCTTTGTACAAAGTTGGTGACCACAACCCAGCTCATAGGATCTTTTGTGGGGTTGCTCTTCCCACATAATTTCCTCCAACAACTACTCCATGTGCTTCCGTGAGGATACTTTCTCTTTTATAATTTGGTACATATTTGTGCATAACTTCATCTGACCCCATTTTATACAAGTTCCATGAAATTACGGAAAAATTTTCAACCATGACCACCAATTCCTTATTCTATTGCATCATATATCCTTTAGGGGCTGTACCTGTAGACAAGAATTAGATGATATCCACAAAATTTTCATCGACGACGGGTACAACAAAGAGTTATGCATCACACAATCCTTCATCAGGTCTTGTAGGATCTTCACCATTGTCAATCCGCGAAAGGTGATTAGGTCCAGCATATAATCTTTCTGCCTTCACTATAACTTCAAAATCATACTCTTGAAATAGAAATAACCGCCTATAAATCCCCCCTCCCCCAACACAGGCGTGTTGACTAGGTACTTCAAAGTTGAATGGTCTGTATACATTTTGAAGTGCACACCCATCAGATAATGTTTGAACTTCGAGAGTGCATATACCATTGCCAATCCTTCGTGCTCCATGGTTGAATGATTATTCTCTACCTTAGATAGTTTTGGACTCACAAATGAAATCAGATGGTTGATATCCCCTACCCCTGGTTGGGTTAAAAATTCTCCTAAAGTTATGCAAGACGAATCCACATGTACATGGAATTCTTTCTTCTAATCGGGAAACGCTAGAATAGGTGTTGTAACCATCTTTTGCTTTAAAACATCTAAGTTTTTCTAGCAATCATCATCCCAACAAAATTTCGCATCTTTCTTGAATAATTTCTCCATGGGAACAGTGATCTGCGCATCTGCTTTTATGAATTTTCTATAGTATCCTATATGGCCCAATGTTGTGCACAACTATTTTACATTCCTCAGAGGATCCAAATTGATAATTACTACAATTTTAGCAGGGTCCACCATCAACCCTTGCTTACAAACGTGGCCTAAAAGTATCCCACGTGGTATGCAAAATATACACTTCTTTAGATTGAGGGAAATTTGACACATCCTACTAGTATCCAACATTCAACGAAGAACTAAAGCATTCTTTTTAACTAATCTGAACAGTATCCAATCATCAAACTAGACCTCCAAAAAATTGTGACTAAATTCCTTAAAGGTTGTGACTACCACCCTAGAAAAGATCGTAGGGGAATTCTTAAGTCCAAAGAACATAAATGCAATCAAATTTTAAGTATGGAAGTTTATCTTAAACTTTAGAAGCCTTGGTGAATCTTACTAGTCCCTAATATGGAAAATGTAAAATTTTTGGTGATATTGTTTTAGAAACATTTAGATTTCCAATGATTTTATACTAATCGATATAATATTTTTGTGATTTTTAACTTAAAGTAATGGTTTCCTATAAAGTTTGGGCGAATCATTTTAGAAAAGGAAGGAAATTACCAAATCTTCTGTTTTGGAAAAAGCATGGAAAATTAGCCCACCTACGAATATTAGTCCCTAAAATTTTCCCTCAATAAATGTATACTAAAAAGAGCCCCATTATGTGGCAAAGGTAGTCTTACTTCGATCTTCTCGCACGATCTTGACCTGGTGATATCGTGAGAATCCATCTATAAAAGAGTACTCTTCCTGACCACAAACATTCTCCAAGATTTAATATGTAAACGACGTAGGGAATGGATCATGTACACAAGCATCATTCAACTTCCTCATATCTACATAGATCTATATTTCACTCTTATTCTTCTTCTCCTGAACCACCATAGAAATAACCCATTTTGATTCCTCTACAAGTTCAATAATTCCTACTGCAAGCATCTTATTTAGCTCTTCTCACACCTTTTCTTTTTATTTGGGATTCAATCGATATGGGCGCTACTTTACCAGCTTTGGATTTGGCTTCAGATTGATCTTCATAATGTCCAAATCACCTACTATCCCCTTTAGATCAAAGAAATTTACTGGAAACATGTCCTGATATTCCCACAATAACTCCGTGACTTTGTCAATTATGTCCTCATCCTAGTAAGCTCATATATTGGTGAACTTCAATTGCGCTTCTGACCCAAATTTTCACTTGCTTGGTCTTCAATGGTTTTGAAATGTCAGGAACCTCTACCTTATGCCCAGTGACTTCATGTTGTCTTCTGACTCAGGAATACTGATATTCTTGGGGTCTTCCTCATCTTCTTCTATCGTAACATTGTATCACTCAAAAGCATGGTGTAGCTGCATACTCCAGTCCGGTTGTACCCACTTGATAGGATCTATATGAATTTTCAATAGCATTGCCTTGATTTCCTGTAATGCTTCATAAATACATTAGAATCCATCCTTGAAATTGAATTTTCGGAGAAATCTTTCCTTCAGAACTTCCCACTCCATTTTTCCATGGCGCAACATTGTTTATAAGTACCAATTCATCATAATAATATCCAAGGTATGGTAGAATATATGTACCCATTCAGGATATGGTTCCTCTCCCCATGCATTCATCCAACCAGATGGTCGTACATATCATCCTTCCCTATATACTTTTCACAAATACAGGTATTTTCATATCCAAACACAACTTCATCATCCTTCAATACTCCTTCCAATCTACAAAACTGTTCTTATGTGTACCCCACCATCTGCCAAGCATAGCTCTTAGAGCGATGTCCAATGCCTGGAACTGATGCTCCTTCAGTACATCCCTTTCAAATTTATCAAGAAAAAAATTTACATCTTCTAAGCCATCATAACATGGTAAATTGCATAGCTCAGTGGATATACACGAGAGTGATTTAGTAAGTTTGTTACATTACACCATTGAGACTTCATGCGATCTATTTTGTCAATGCTCGAGCTCCTCATCTGAATCTGATTTACAAGAGTTGTCCTTTTCCCAAGTAATTCTTCCATCCACTGTAGGATTGATCCAATCCTCATTCTACGCAGTAAGCTTGCAGATTCGCTCAATATCATCCTCCTCATTGTAATCTCAAACTGGTTTAGTATATCACACACCTTTTGCTGGATCTAATGGAAGAATGACTCTTAGCTCCTTAATTTCAAACTTCATGTTGTGCTTCTTCAAGTTGATGACCGAATTCATATCAAATGCCCAATCAATTCCAAGCGTCGGGTAGGGATTACTATCATCCACTATTTAAATTACCTCAAAATCATCTATAGCACACACTCCTTCAATGTCTAAAGTTACTCCATGTAAGCGTCCCATAGGAATAATATTTTGTTGGTTCACCATTCACAGTCGTATTGGGGAACATTGTAGCATCAGATTTGTCATTCTTTCCCAAGTCTGTTTAGGAAAAACATTCGCATCAGATCCCAAATCTAGGATTACTTGTTTCATTTCAAATTCCCCAATTTGTGTAGTCATTCTCATCTATCTACCAATCCTTTTCTTACTTTTTTCTACTTTATGTACTACATGGTGTTAAGGCAATACTCTACCCTTGCCAGCACAATTGTCTATTAACTCTTTTAGTCCCTCCACCGATTTCTAGTCCCTGAAGAGCTTCATGCAAGTTGGTAAGAAGGATGTCAATACTAAAGGATTTGTTTCCTGCATAAAAATGAATTCTTCAAGCTTTTCTGCTCGTGCATTCTAATTCTTTGATGTGGAAGCTCCTAAATCCACAAATCTCTTCTTCACCTCCATAAATGTTTCTTTTTCCTTATGAAAATCAAATTCAGTATCTTTGTTAGTAGCCTTGTGCACCCAAGGATTCTATTCTAGTTGTTTCCCTACATCTCTATCTTCCCCAATAGTTATACTGCTTCACATAAATATATTAATGCTAGGGTTATCCTCATGTGATTCTAACCTCATCATCTGGATGTTCTAAGTGGGTTGTTGGTTCTTATTTTCTTGCATTATGTGTGGGTTGTTGGTTCTTCGTTTCTTGCTTTTTTGCGATGAATACAAGATAATATTATATAACATGGTCAAACAATCATCACTATTGATAAGAGCGGTGTGTTCGGTTTTGACAATCTGGCACAAAGTGGCCTAGTTCCCCACAATTATAACAAATAATCTATCAACGGCCTCTTGTAGCTCCTCCCCTTCATCCTCTTCCTTGTCCCTGGAATCCTCCACATGTTGCAGGTGCACCTTAATCCTGATGCGGATGTGTCTTATCTTGTACTCTATATTTTGGAGCTTTTTCCATCATTAAATCATAGCTTCAGAAATTTCGCTCATCATGGCCTACAGACTTACAAAAATTGCAAAATAGTTGTTGGGAAGTCTACACAAACTTCTGTAATAAATGACAAGTTTTTGTTGAGTGTTCTCCTATTATTTGGTAGATATCACACCATGGCACTACACCGTTACTTGATCCAGCGTATTTTATGGCTTTAGGGCACACCATGGCACTACATCATTACTCGATCCAACGTATTTTCTAGCTTCAAGGGAATATGATCTCCCCCAATTAGATAGTTTGATATACCAGGAAATGATCCTTGCCATGACCATAGTTAGAATGTGTTTCATTCTTTACCTCTTTCCCATTTTTGAGATCCTGCAATTCCATATGTAGGCTAGCAACTACGACTAAATCTGTTGCACTCCTAGATTCGTATCTTGAATAGGAAAAGCCTCCAACTTCATAGAAATTTCCAGCTCTTTAGCCTGCATTCCAAGCTTCTAATGTGAACACTAATCTCAAATGAGGTAACAATAAAGCAATATACCATTCCTTATGTTGCTCGTCTGAGATCTGTAGATTAGCATGTTGCAGCTGACATTTCAACCTTTGATTAAAATCACATGTAGATTCATTCATCTTCTAATTAATGTCTTTGACCTCATTCACAGACTAGGCTTGAGATTTTGGCCTTTTGAATTCATTATTCAGTGCATTGTTTGTGTCTTTCAATTACGCAGCTAGATGAGTCGTATTGTACTTAATATACCAACTCATCGCCCTATCTTGGAAATCTGTGACTAGATGTGCTTTCCTCACTTCGTCATCCATTATCTACTATTACTTCCACACAACATCTGCTACACACAAGAATTCATCAGGGCCTTTTGTTCCCAGGCCCCTAAATATAGGCATCTTCATAGTGTTCACAATACTTAATAGTGAAGGTGGAGGTGGAGGCGTAGATGTGTGAGGCAGAGGTGGAGTGGATGGATGTGGTATTCCTACAGTGCCTTGATCTACCGATTAAGGTGCACCTCTAGGTGTCTTTGGACTATTACTTTCTTCTTCACTGTCGGATGCTCCCAACAAAGGATTGTACTCAAGAATTGTATCTAGATATTTTCTAAATTGTTTCCCACTTCCTGTAGCTCCCATCGAGTCTCATATGTACATCAATTTAGTGGCATAACTCGTTTCTCACACAACATAATTTTAATCAAAGTTTTCAGATACTTCAGATACTTACCTCTTGTACTTTTAAAAACTGATGTTTAGCTTCGCTATAACTGGCAGATGTATCAATTGTGACCTCAATAATAAATTTTCCCAATATATCATCAAGAAAATAATTGACAGCCTTCACAACCTTGTTTTTTTATCCTTCCAGGTGCCTCACTAACTCTCGAGTCCACTCAACAGGGTTTTCCAACTTCCACGTAGGTTCACTTTCTGCCAATTTATCCAACCATTCATATAATCTACATTGAAAAGAGAAGAAGAAAACTTCATGTTCCTGTATATACAATTATCTCTACAACCACTCTTTTTTCAACAGGTGCAGATTCCTATTTTCTTGAGCTGTAAACTCGTGTGACTTTTGATCTATCCACTTTTCAATTTCCTTTTTACTTGGTATCCACTTATGCCACATCACACGTCCCTCACATAGATCCCAGTCCCAACAATGGAACCATTCGTTGGCTTGAGGAGACTTGGACCCAGATTCAAAGTTAGTTGCGATAACTAAAAAGAACCTGCACTATCAGCCCCTTTGGAAACAACTCGTGTAGCGTAGGCTGCAACCTCACCCGAGGCAGTATTAGGGGATGCTAGAACCAATTTTTTTCATCCAAAGGACTATGTGATGTGTTTCTACCAAAATTAGGGCTTTATCTTGACCTTCGCAAATCCTAACCCTTGAAACTCGGAATTTATAGTAATTAACAATTAGAAAATTTATGTTCTTCATTGATTTCACTAAACATGCATAACATCATATAAATAAACATACCTATGTCTTTGTGAATCTATTAACTAATTTCCTGATTAATTGCATTCAACAAATTAAAAATATAGTAAATTCAGAGATAAAACAATGATACACAGATTGTTCTTCAAAACAAGCCTTTATTATGCTTCATATCTTTAATTACAATTCTTTCCAACGATGCACACATAGTTGTAGGGGCCCACGCACTCAGTTGTGGACTTACCAAGGTCTCTGTGCACACACTCTAGGAGCCTTCCCCTTTGCCTAAGTACAGAATAGATAAAATCACACCCAAATCATACACTAATCTTACTTTTAGGGAAAATTTTAAGAACCACCCCTAAATTTATAAGTATAATAAATGGGTGAATCTCAATGGTATATAGGAAAAATGGAAGATGATTTTATCAATAATATAATATGTATATATAATTTTTTGGCGAATCTCTCACC
>APFE031367249.1:339670-352291 GCA_000404065.3 Pinus taeda
AGTAAATATAAAAAGACATTTTATTTATTTACCATACCTCCACTTTACTTATATTTTTATTTGTTTACACCCTTGCATGTACATAAGGTGACTTATGGAGTAAATATAAAAAATGTTTTATTTATTTACCATACTTCTCATTTATTTAAATTTTTATTAATTTACCATAACCCTTTTATAAATATGGTATTTGGCCCATGGGATTCACTTAAATAAAACCTATTCTTAAAAATGGGCAAATGGATTCACTTAAATAAAACCTATTATTGAAAATGGGCGAATGGAAGGTTGTAACTCCTAATTTCAAGGGCTAAATTTAGCTTTTTTACCCTCTCCCTTAAAATAAGGTGGGCTATTTGAGGTTATTTGTAAAAATGTACTATGATACAAAATATTCGCCCACTAAAAATTTAAAACCCAAACCCCTTAATTTCGCCAAAGGGCGAACATTCGCCCTAAAATTTTCTATGCTTACTTTTATCCCATCCTATGACTCTTCTATGAATTCGTTTTATATTCTTCTTCATTACAATACCATGTTCTGCCAACCATGGGCAGGTCTAAAAATTACTTGACTTTAGAAAACTTAAGCGACTTTGACCTTCCAAAAGCCCCTTTGACTTCTATTGACCTACACTAGTTGCACTCCGCTCTTCATAATGTGGACACTTTACAAATTTTAACAAAACTTAACAAAATTTGACCCAGGGGACCCCGTCCCAACAGCCACTGGATTTCTACGCCTACACCGTTAGGAATTTGAGTGCCTCCTAGTCTCTCGGGCTTTACCATGCATCCATAGTCTGATCCAGGCATCACTAAGGCATCACTAGGCCCTACACCAAGCAATATTTTCCATGCTTTATTGCACATTCTATCTTGGAATCACTAGGCCCAACGGAGAGAAAATTCACCTCTTGGCTTTACTGTGTATCCCACCATTCACCGACAAGGATTCATATGTCAATCGAGGCACACAATATGGCTTTATTGCAACCCAGAGTCTGGTTTAGCGGTTACTAGGTCAGTGGCTTTGTGGATCCTTAGTCCATTTCAAGGACCACTACCACCATGTGTTTGTCAGTTTGGATATCCACCCCACTAATCTTTGAATCCAATCTGGCAATCCAACATGAACTACATGAGAGAACCCATCTCATCAAAGCTACCAGGAAATCATAAGGCTAGGCTGAAAATACTATGACACCTGGAAAAACTCATGCCATGGTAGAAACGAAACACATGAAATCCCATGCATGTCATATCTAGCAAGGAAAATACACATTCAAGTCGATACCTACAATGAATCTTGTTGTATTTGCTTGATCATGCATTTCCCTCCTTGATCTTTGCTTCGTATCTCCTTCTTCTCCTTTCTTGCTCCAATGCCAAAGTGCTCCAAGAAAACTCTCTGTGTATGAGAGAGAGAGAGATAATAATGAGAGAGCTCCAAAGCTAAATTGACAAAAGGTTACCAACTGATCCTCATAAGACTTTTATGAATGAGGCCTCTATTTTCTTCATTTTCCATTATTTTCCTTCATTTTCCTCCTCACATGCAACCTATGATCTTTCACCTCCTTTTTATTAATTTCATTATGTTCATAAAGAGATGTGACAAAATGCCTTTTAATGCCTTAGCAATTGCCTTTGCCAATTTCCTTAGCTATAAACAACCAAATGAACAACACCTTGGATGTCTTTCCCAACATTCAACTCAGAATAAGTGTCCCATTCATCCATGGTTATTGTTTTTAACATTTATTACATGGAATTTTCACCAGGGTTGTTATTGAACCCACCCCCTTGGGGGACACCATCCTCGGTGTTCAATCACACATATACCTCAACAACATGTTGAAAGAAGACATACTCCTTATGGAGGTTTATAACTCAGCTTGATGCAATATTTACAGTGAAATATCTACTCAAGGAAAATCATCATGACAACATGACAACATACCGCATAGTGGATCTTTATCACACATCTCATTATAGTATTTACAATAATCATCCTATTTAGTGCCAACTCATATGACATCACAACATCACGATAGCATAACCACATGATAATAGAATAACATAACACCTATACCGCATACTAGAGCTTTATAACACAACTCGTTACAGTAGTTACATCCATACACGAGTGTACATATAACAACATCATCAAAAAATATATACCAAAACACATCCCAAACTATATATCAAACATATACTAACATCATATCTAAGCATATATATCAAAACATCAAGTGTATATCAATCACCATAAAGCATATACTAAACCAACATAAAACAAATACCAAACCACCATAAGGCATATACCAAGCCATCATAAGAAAATACTAAACCACCATAAACCAACTGCTAACCACCATAAACCAACTACTAACCACCATAAGGAATTACCAAACCACCATATCAAAGTTGTTTTGCCTCAACTGGCAGAAAGGAAGGGTACATGGCTTGCATCTGATCTGCAATCTCCCATTTAGCTTCATCGGGCCCAAATTTCTTCCATTGCACTTTAACTTTCTCTATTGCTCAGTTCTAGATCATGAGCACCTTTTTCCGTAGTATACACTGAGGATCCAGCTGGAATTCTCCATATGGTTCCACCTGCAATATAGACCAATCAATCACATGATCAACATCCTTAGCATACTTCTTAAGAAAATATAGATCGAAAACATCGTGGACTTTCACTTTCAGAGGCAGTGCAAGTCAATAGGCTATTAGCCCAATCCTCTTAATGATACTAAAGGGTCCACAAAATCATGGTGCCAGCTTCACACATGATCCAATCCACAAGGATATCTTCTTCATTTCGATGCATAATCACAACTATTTCCCAGCCTGGAACTCCTTGAACAATATGTTCCTATCTGCATAACTCTTCTTCCTATCTTACGTTGCCATGAGATTCTTCTTGATGATCCAAGCATCTTTTTCTTATAGATGTATGAAAAGAATCACACGTGAAAATTGCAACTTAACACATGAATTTAATGTGCACACAAGAAAGAAGAAGAAACACATAAAGGCACAAAAAGAAGACAATAAGACTTGATAATGGAGTTCATCCAACTTGAACTACGTCTTTGGGCCTTTCTTGATGAATGGGGAGGCCTTCATTCATTAAATCACATGAAAAGAAGAGAATACAATCATCAGTTACCTAAAAGGAGTATTGTACCTCCATTTTGGAAAATGGCTGAGAAATGGAGAACTTAGATGGAGAAATGGGTAGCACCACTGTGTCCATGGTATCAAGGAGGGAAGAAACCATACAAAATTTTCCCAATTTAGACAAAATGAACTATCGGCCCTACTGCACTGCTTTTGCCTCGAACTATGTGCCAAAAATCCTCTCCCCCCATACACTTCTGCATGCATTGGGCTTTATAACATGATGCTACTTCAAAATTGGGGTTGTCTGATTAGAATAGCATGTTGTTCTAATGGAGGATCAGTTGGGTGTGATGAATCTGCCCGTCCTTCACAAAAAACCTCGAAATGGCCTTTGTTTGTTAAACAAACAATACATGTGGAAACATTGAAAAACTGAAAATCCCAGACTTCAAAATATATGAAATTGCCCTTTTCTCCTGTCAGGTCTGTGCATTATTGCAAATCGCTATCACTGATGTCAATGGCCCCTGTATATCGGGGGATCACCAATTGTCGATACATCGATCCGCTGATCGCTGATATGTCGATATTCCGATCCCCAACAGGTTGATATACCGATCGCCAACATGTCGATCGCTGACATGCTGATATGTCGATCGCCGATATCGCAATATCAAGTCATCTCTGCCCAGTTCCGATATCATGTTCCTGCCTTCCTCTGCCCCAATATCATTGATCGCTTGCCTGAAATCACCAATATTGGCCATCGCTTGCCTCCAATTGTGATTTAGTCGGAGATTGTTGATCAGGGGTTCCGCTATGCCTACCTTAAGCCCGCCTCTTGACTTCTCTAATTGTGATTTTTCTTTTAAAGGCTTAAAGCCATGTTTTAGAGAAAATGACTCCTTTTCCAAAGAGACAAGGCAATCTTCTTTCTGCCATAACTTCATCATCTTGACTCGGATTGGAGTGCCATTCACACCGTTGGAATCAGGGTGACGAGAGCTTCGATATAATGTCAAGATACTTTCCTTTATGTCACTTTGAATTTTGAGCTTTTCCATGCCATTGTGTCTAAAGGTCCTCCTGGATCAATCCTCCCCAATGAGGAGCTTTTGGATTGCCAAAAGCTTTGTTAGTCAATTGTCAAGTGAGGGAATTGTTCGCTCACCCTTTCCTTCTCCATCCATTTTGTCTTGCTGGGGTGCATCCCCTTGAAACCAACTTGAAGGTATTCCACATCTCCTTGTCATGAAGTCCTGGTTCTTCTGTCAAGGATGATGTCTTCAAGCAACTCTTTGAGATACTCTGGTGCAAACAAAGGCAAACCTCCTATAAATTCCATCAACAAATTTTCCCATGGATGACTTGGAATAGGGAATGGTGTGCAGAGCTCGAGTTTTATGTTAGAGGGCTTTGAAACAGAACACATCACACAACCCTTTACATAGTGATTCATATTAGGAAAAAAACAAAATCTTTGTACAGGACATAAAGTCTTTTTGACACCAAAATGACCAGACACAAGAGAGGTGTGGGCCTCTCGAATTACATGTACTCATTCCCCTGTGGGAATACATAATTTGCCAAGGTGATATAATAGTTTCCCCTGCAAGTGATAGTTCTCCACCTGTGAACCATGGGTTAGTTTTGCATAAATCTCTTTAAAGTCATCATCATTAACATATTGTTTAGCATAACTCTCAAAAGATAATGAAGCATTATGAAAAATAACAGAAACAGAAATAAGAGAGTGAGTAGCATATCGACCACATTGTTGTTAGTGCCCTTCTTATACCTTATTACCAAATGAAACTATTGAAGAAAACCAATCCACCTGAAATGATGAGATTGTTGGAACTTAGTCTATGACTACAGGTACTGCAAGGGCTGATGATCTGTATGTATGATGGTCTCCTTGCTGATCAAGTAGTGTTTCCACCTTTTCACACTTTGCACCAAGGCATCAAGCTCCTTGTCATAAGTGGGATAGTTTATCACTGTCTGAGAGAACTTCTGAGAATGGTAATATATTGACTTATTTTGCTACATTAGTACAGCTCCCATTGCATAACTACTGGCATCAATTTCGATCTTGAATGGCTATTGGAGATCTAGTTAGCCTAAGATTGGCATGGTGCTAATATTTTCCTTCAATGTTTCGAAGGACTTCTGCTATCTTCTTCCCCATTCAAAGACCTGTTTCACACTTGTCAATGTATGAGGAGGTGTTGCAATAATAGAGAAATTGGCAATAAATCTCCTCCAATATTGGACTGCACCTGAAAAGCTACGGACCTCGGTTACACTAGTAGGATTAGGCCAATTTACAATTGCTTCAGCTTTAGAGGGATCAATTTTTAACTGACGATGACCAACAATATGACCTAGGTAACCCAAAGAGGTTTTACCGAACTCACACTTTGACAACTTTACATAGAGCTTTTCCTTTTTCAATACATCAAGCACTTTCTTCACATGACACACATGTTCATTCCAACTTTGACTAAAGATAAGTATATCATCTAAATATACAAGAACAAATTCATCAATGAAAGTTCGCAAGAGATCACTCATGAACCTCATAAAAGTGGCTGGAGCATTGCAAAGTCCGAATGGCATCACCATCCATTTGAACAACGCTTGTTTGGTCTTGAAGGTAGTTTTTCACAGATCCTGCTCTGCAATTCGAACCATTCAATGGTCGACATCCTATACATGCCAATATTTGGTAAAGGAGCATCATGTTGCAAATGTATTTCATGTTGTATTTCTGTCTTTGGAGGTAATCCCTTTGGTTCTTAAAACAGCTTATCATATTTAGAAATTAATTCACATAATTCATGTTTATGTTCCTCATCACAACCCCGGAAATCATCAACTAGTTCTACCTCTTTTCCCCTTACAACCCCATAAGAATGCAACCCTTATTGGAATTCACCAACCTCTTCATTTGTCCTACACCTACAAGGCTAGCATTGATTTTATTTTGATGAGCCCTTACTATATATTCTACCCCATCTTTTGTGATTTGGTATTTTTTTTCATTGCGGAAAAAGACTACCTTTCTTTCATATAGATACAAAGTTCCTAACACCATGCCATAGATATCCAATGGTATCACATCAAGTTATACTTCATCCACTAGCTTAGAAGTGATCACAAATTTGACTTTACACTGCTTGGTTACATTCAATTTCACTTTATCATGTATCCATCCAAGCAGGTAAGGTTTCAGATGTGGTTTTGTTTCTAAGTCGAGTTTCTTTACCAAGGATTATGCGATTAGGTTTGCTTGGGATCCAGTATCAAACAAAGTTTTAAATTTAGTATGATTTATAATAACTCCGATATGAAATAGTTCAATTCTCTTTCGATGATTAGGAAAGGACTCATTTACAAAACTAGTGCCTTCAGGTGATTTAGAATTAACATGAGGTTTAATATTAACTTTTGTTCCTGCTACTGTGATTAACGCTTCAACTCCCGAATTGGATCCAAGGTTTTGCTGCGTAGTCGCCACTGTATTCTACTTGTCTTTTCCTCCATACTCCTTCGGTCTCTATTCTGGATGTTGTTTTCGATAGTGATCATCATCATCACCTTCCCTTTTACAGTCATTGCAATACGATCTTTCTCCTTATTTGGTTGCTACCATTTTCTTCTCCTCTCCTTTCCATTTCACTTTAGATTTGCCATTGGGAGGTTCGAACGATGGTTTGTTGGAATGATCACCTCTTTCATATTTGCCCCTATTCTCAATATGAATTACCTTTACACTCCCTGAGTCAATAGTGGTTGGTTCAAACAACAATAATGAATGCCTAATGTAACTATGTAGCAATCCAATTACTTAGTTACTACTTCAGGTGTATCAAGTGCAATACGCAAATTAAGTGTTTGCTTTCTAAACTCCTCTGTAAAACTCTGAACATCCTAACCTTTTCCTTGCCTTAAATACTGCCATTTCGTTAATGCTTTTTTCTTGTAACCGAAGGGATAAAACTATTCCTTTAACACAAAAATAAAATCAGGCCATGAGGAAAAGAGGTTACCCACATTCTTAATGCTCTGCAATTTTCTCTCCCACCAAACGAGAGCAGTGCTTCTCCGCTGTAGAGAGGCGAGCTGAATCTTTGCCTCATCTTCCATGATCTATTGAATCCTGCAGTAGACCTCAATCTACCTAATCCAACTATTAAGATTCTATGTTACTTTCACCATTAAACATGGGAAGATCAAATTTAACATCTAATTTAAATAAAGGCTTCTTAGATGCATCCCTGGGATTTCTTTGATTATGGTGGCGAGAGGAAGAAGAAATTTCACTCATGGAAGGAGAAGGAGGAGGTTCTTCTCCACCATTTCCATGCAGTGAACCTTGTTCTTCTAGGTTTCTCTCTTCTTCTTTCTCCAACCTTAAAACCAACTTATCGACATTCTCTACCATTGAATAGAAGGTCTTGCAAAAATTGCGCTCCTCTTCAAGATGAGCTTTATATTCTACCATGTTTCTCCTTCGATTTGGATGCTCCGCTTTAGGATCAAAAGGCTCTAGTTCTCCTTCACCTCTTCGGAGCTTATTTCTTGTTAGCATACAAACATGAAATTCACATCTAAAAAGACTTGCTCTAATACCACTTGATCCAGGGATATTTTTCTTATAGATGTATGAAAAGAACCACACATGAAAATTGTAGCTTAACACATGAATTTAATGTGCACACAAGAAAGCAGAAGAAACAGATAAAGACATGAAAACAAGACAACAAGACTTGATACCTGAGTTTGTCCAACTTGGACTACGTCTCTGAGCCCTGCTCGATCAATGGGGAGGCCTTCATTCATTAAATGGCATGAAAGGAAGAGAATACAATCATCAGTTCCCTAAAAGGAGTCTTATACCTCCATTTTGGGAAATGGCTAAGAAATGGAGAACTTACATGGAGAAATGGATAGCACCACTGTGCCTGTTGTGTTGAGGAGGGAAAAAACAATATAAAATTTTCCCAATTCAGAAAAAATGAACTATCGGCCCTCCTGCGCTGCTCCTGCCTCAAACTATGTGCCCGAAATCCTCTCCCCTTGTACACTTCTACGTGCAATGGGCTTTATAACATGATGTCGCTTGAAAATCAGGTTTGTCCGATTAGAATAGCATTTTGTTCTAATGGGGGATCAGTCAGGTGTGGTGAATCCACTCGTCCTTCACAAAAACCCTAAAATGGCCTTTTTTTGTTTAAATAAACAATACATGTGGAAACATTGAAAAACTGAAAACATCAGAATTCAAAATACATGAAGTCAACCCTATTCTCCTATTAGGTCCATGCTTTATAGCAAATTTCTATCATTGATGTCAATGGACCCTATATATCGGGGGATTTCCGATCATCGATCGTCGATACATTGATCTGTCAATCATCAATATGCCAATCACCGACATGCCGATATGCCGATTGTTGATATGCCGATTGCCGACATGCCGACATGCTTATTGTCGATATGCCAATCACCGACATGCCGATATGTCGATCACCGATATCGCAATCGTAAGTTGGCTTTGCCCGGTTTCTATATCGCATGCCTGCCTTCCTCCACCTCGATTTCGCCGATTGCTTGCCTGAAATCAACGATATCGGCCATCACTTGCCTCCAATTGCGACTTAGTCAGAGATCACTGAATAGGGGTTCTACTACAGCTATCTTAAGCCCACCTCTTAACTTCTCCGATTGTGATTTGCCTTTTAAAGGCTTAAAGCCATTTTTTAGAGAAAATGCCTCCTTTTCCAAAGGGACAAGGCAATCTTATTTCTTCCATAACTTCATCATTCGGACTCAGATTGGAGTGTCGTTCACGTCGTTGGAATCATGGTGATGATAACTTCGATCTGATGTCAAGATACTTGCCTTTCTGCCACTTTGAATATTGAGGTTTTCCATGCCATTTTGTCTGAAGATCCACTTGGATCACTTGATCACTTGCATCTCCTTTTCCATGCCTGCTAATATATTTGGTTCAATCAATACTCTTATAACCAGATCACTCCAACTAATGCGAGTGTTACAACTCCACCCATATAATGTCTCAAAAGGACTCATCCTTAGTGACTCTTGATAACTATTGTTATATGAAAAATTGGATGAAGGGAGATACTGTTCCCACTTCCTCTGCTAATGCATCACATACGTCCTCAACATGTCCTCCAATATCATGTTGACCCTATCTGTTTTTCCATCTGTTTGTGGATGATAAGTTGTGCTGAAGGCCAACTCAGTGCCCAAACTTGCAAATAACTCCTTCCAAAATTTGTAAGTGAACTTTGCATCCCCTCATGACACAATATTCTTTGGGACATCATGTATTCTAACTACATCTTGATGAATACATGCTCCACATCAATAACTAAGAATGTAGACTTCACCGGAGCAAAATGTGCAACCTTTGTTAATATATTCACAATGACCATGATATAATCGTGATTTTATAATGTCTTTGGAAACCTTTTGATGAAATCCATGGAAATGACCTCCCATTTCCCTCCAAGATCATGATCGGCTGTAGCAGTCCACTTAGATGTTTTCACTCTTCTTTCACTCACTGACAGTTGAAACATCTAGCCACAAACTTTGCTACATCCTTCTTCAGATTTGGCTAATAGTAATATCTCCTCACCATTGTGAGTGTCTTCTGATAACCTGGGTGACCCAAATAAGGTTTTGCATGAAATTCCCTGAAGATCACCTTCTTGAGTTCACTTATATTCGGTACATATATCATATCTCATACCTTGACCAATCCCTCTGGTGTAAGATAATAGTCCATGACCTATGCACCTATACCTGCACCTATACATGTACCTGTGCATGCCTATACTACCACATGTACCTGCACCACTACATGTACTTATACCTGTACCTATACATGTAGCTGTACGATCACCCTGTTAACTTGTGTATAATCTCCATATACCTAACATCTTGGTATCCTACCGGTAAAATCCTATCATGTAATTCTGTCCCATAGCAGTTCATAGCTACCAAGTGATGTACCTGTACCCGTCTACTGAGAGAATATGTCAGCATGCTCTCTTTACGCTTAATGTACCTGATCTCGAAGTCAAACTTGTTGATCATGGCCAACCATCTAGCCTGCCTCGCATTCAAATTCGATTGTTCAAGCAAATATCTCAACCCAATGTGATCACTCATAAGCACAAAGCGCCTGCTAAGAAGATAGTGTCTCCACATCTTTAGTGCATGCATAATCATTTCTAACTCAAGATCATGCATCGGGTAATTCTTCTTGTGCTCATTTAGTTTTTGGGACTCATAACATACCACTTGTTCATCTTGCATAAGGACTCCACCATGTCCTCCCTTGAAATCATCTGTACATACTACAAACTCTTTGTCTAGATCTGTAATCTGTAGCACTACTGCATGTGTCAATAATTGTTTAAGCTACTCAAAGATAGCCTCACACTCTTTGGTCGATTCGAACTTCTTACCTTTCCTATGCAATGATGTGATAGGATAAGAAATCTGTGAGATGTTCCTAAAGAAACTCCTATAATAGCCTACATGACCCATGAAAGATCCCAACTCATCCACACTCTTAGGAGCTACCCACTCCATGATTGCCCTTATTTTTCTGGATCTACTGCAATGCCTTCCTTGGAGAGAACATGTCCCAAGTAGTGCACCTCAGTCTGAAGGAAACTACACTTTCTGATCTTAGCATACAACTAATGTTATCTCAACAATCTCAACACTACTACTAAGTGTTCGACATGCTCTTCCACATTTTTAGAATATACCAGTATATCATCAATGAACACAATAACAAACTTATCCAAATATCGATGCAATACACTATTCATCAAACTCATGAATGTGGCTAGATAATTAGTTAAGCCAAATGGAAAAACAACAAACTCATAATTCCCATACCTTGTTCTCAATGTAGTATTTTAAATGTCCTCCTCTTTGATGCATACATAATGGTATATGGATCTCAAGCCAATCTTCGAGAACACTACAACTCCATTTATCCAATTGAACAAGTCACCAATCCCTGGAAAATGATATATGTTCTTGATAGTCATTTTCTTTAACTACCTATACTCAATGCATAATCTAAGGGTACCATATTTCTTCCTAACAAACAAGACTGGTGCACCCCAAGGTGATACACTTGGCCTAATGTATCCTTTATCCAACATCTCCTTCAACTATTATTTTAGCTCAACCAACTCAGGTGTGCTCATCCTGTAAGGTTATTTCGATGTTGGAGCTACCCCTGGCACTAACTCAATTGAAAATTCTACCTCCCTATGAGGTAGAAACTCTGTAATGTCATTAGGAAATACATCCTAAAACTATTGTAACACTAGGTGTGATCCAGGTGGATATTGGTGGCCACCCGCTAATTCCATGTGGATCCCCTCTAGTGCTTCTTTCAGTTCTTTCAATTTCCTTAATTATAGCACAGTTTACTATTTTTAACAGTTTTTCGGGTCCTAAACTTCCGGAGCCGTTTTGAGGCCCTAAACGACGTTTTTTGGGCAATATAACACAACAATTTTTCTGTCTAAAAATTGTCTTTTCTGTCGTAGTCCTCAGAGAGATCTTTCCAACGGGCTATCATGCACGTCAAATGGAGATAAGACGACCAATTCGCGACCCCAAGAAGTTGATGTACCAACTTACCCAAAAACGGGGCCCACAATTTGGCATTTCATCTTCCAGGGTTAGGTTTTGGAATGTGAAGGGTTTTTCCATTGTTTCTCAACAATAAATAGGCCTTCGAGCCTCAATGTAACACAGTTCAGAGGCATGTAGCCACACATCTCTTCTCAGAGATAAGCTGCCATCGCCCTAGCTAGTTTATTTCCATTTCTGGTTGTAAGCATATTTCAGTATTTTCCATTAATGAAATGAAGTATTATTTCAGCTGCATCTTTGTGTATATGGTTATCTCTGTAATTTGTTGCATTCATGTTTAAGTCTGGATCAGTGGTATCAGAGCGGTCTGTTTTTTCTCGGTTTTTCGTTGTATGTCCCCAACGAGGTCGAGATATAAGGAGTTAGGGCTTGAGCTGGTCGAACCTTTGCGAGACCAGCGTCGAAAATCCCGACGGCCTCCCATGGCGGATAAGAAGAAAGACGAGGGAGCAGGAGATCCTATCAAAATCTTGCTCGAAGAAGCCGTCGAGTGACAACGGAACACGATGATGGATAGTTTTGCCCAAATCCTTCAACGGCTACCCAAAAGTGACGCATCGACTTCCAGCAGCTACTCTGGAAATGCCACGCCCTTTAAGGTACAAGTTAATTTTGAAATCCCCATATTCGAGGGTCAGATAGATCCAGATGTTGTAGATAAATGGTTAAATCTGCTAGAGGGTTATTTTTCTGTTCATGAATTTTCGAGTCGGGAAAAGATTGTTTTCGCTCTTCTCAAAGCAGCCCCCCACGTCAAGG